>PVJC01002755.1:0-72500 GCA_004026665.1 Murina feae | reverse complement strand
CTTAAGCCTCTACTAGGTCAATTTCAATTCAAGAACTACCCGAAAACCGGAAGAGCAGCAAGACCTTAACAGCACTACCTAGATTCTCCAAAAGTTTTCCTTTCCATGTTTAAAAGTGTGGTTTGTTTCTACTTTAAAAATACTTTTATTATAGACGTTTGGGGGAAAACAGGAAATGAAATACTAAAGTCCATAATCC
The DNA here is from genome assembly GCA_004026665.1 of Murina feae. Classification (NCBI taxonomy): domain Eukaryota; kingdom Metazoa; phylum Chordata; class Mammalia; order Chiroptera; family Vespertilionidae; genus Murina; species Murina feae. The sequence goes on along the minus strand of PVJC01002755.1, from coordinate 72,301 downwards.
CATCAACCAGGCATAACCACTGTTACTTAACCACTCTTACCTTGTTAACAATTTAGTATCTTTTCAGACTTTTCTTTCCCATGCATTTATATAAGTATGTTTGCAAAATTGCTTTCAGATATAGAGTCTGTTGCACCTTCTCAAGTTTCTGCCAAAGTGTTTGCAAGTTAAACAGCAAGCATAAAGAGGGTTCTGCTTCTGAGAGCTCAGAACATTTTTATAAAAATCTATGATTGTGGTTAAAGACATTATTTTTGCTTGATCATGCAATGTGCATATATTAGTGAATACATAAACCCCCATCTATCATTACCTTTGGTAATGTTTTTTAACTGAATTATCTATTATGGGAATACCTTCAGCTTCCAGTGGGAATCTGGTTCAAAGAGGCACCAAATATTTTCAAACCTAACCCAGGAAATCAAGTGGATACAATTATTAAATATTTATATTTATATTTTAAATTTCTTCAAAATGCTAATAAGATATAGCGTTAGCCCCATAGGGTGGCCCAGTGGTTGGAGTGTCAGCCTGTGGATTGAAAGATGTGGATTCAATTACAGTCAAGGGCACATGCCTCAGTGGCAGGCTCAGTCCTCTGCCCAGGTTGGGACATGAGTTGGAGGCAACCAATTAATGTTTCTCTCTGTCTCTCCCCCTCTTTTCCACTCTCTCTAAAAATCAATGGAAAGGAAATCCTCAGGTTAGGATTAACAAAAAAAAAAAAAAAAAAAAGGTCACAAGGAGGTGAGGGTGGGGCGGGGAGGAGTGAGGGATTCAGTTCCCTGTCAGAGCACATACCTGCCTTGTGGGTATCCTCAGATCCTCAGTCAGGGCATGTATAGGAGGCAACAAATTGATGTTTCTCCCTCACATCAATGTTTTCCTCTCTCTCCCTCTCCCTTACTGTCTCTCTAAAATCAGTAAAAGACAAAACAGACATATCCTCCAGTGAGAATTTTTTTAAAAGATAGAGTTTTATATTAGAGAGTTTTATTTTGATATCTCTAAACATTTAGTCATAGACTAGGGATTATAACTTCACAATGTAAACTAAGAAAACATATTTAGAAAGCTATACTTTTATAACGGTTTAAAATAGAGGTCACCACAAGTTTCAAACTATTCTGAGCAAGATGCTGTGAGCAACTCCACTATAAAATATTTGGAGGAAAAAAAGTAAAAACAGATTTATTGGCAAAGGAATCTATTTTTAATTCACTGAGGTTAATTAAGCATCTTTTTAAGGTTTGATTGTGTTTGAACCCAAGACTCCAGGTAAAGGCAAGCCATGAGAATGGGACCTGCACTTTTTCCAGTGTAGACTATACAGCATCTTTTTGATTCTTAGTTTCTCCAATATAAAATGGTTAGTAGAACTAACCATTATTATTTAAGCCAGCAAGCATTTACAGTGCACTCCTTTCTTGTTGCCTGTGGCTTCCAGTACTTACAAGAGCACACAGATGTGGTTTATGTGTCATAGTAACAATATTTCTAGCGTATGGTCAAGTCTGTAGTTGTCAGTGACTTCAGGATGTTATTTGCTTGTTACCTTTTAAATGTCTCCAGGCAGCAGTCACGGGCCTGAAAGCCAGTGAGCAAGTGACCTTGATATTGAAAGGAAATTCCACTTCATGTATTTATGCAAACACACAGAAAATAGATTCAACGTTCGCATTATAAGGAGGAATATCCTTTTTCAAAAGAACTCCACTGTATGAGAGAGAGAGATGGTCCCCCAGGAAATCATACATGAAGTCCCTTCCATTTGTATATCATGAATTCCTGAAAATGTATTTGAAAATTGGAAAGTCAAACACAGTGGGCTCTACTTCTAGAGAGCCCAGACATTATAAAATCTATAATTGTCATTTAAAAGTTATTTTTGCTCAACTATGCAATGTGTACATATTATTTAATACATTAAAAATAATAAACTTAAAGTATAGATAAAATACACATTTTGAAATAATTTCTTACCTACCTCAACTGCCAGGTATCTCGGCCGAGAGAAGAAACGTATTGAAAGCTAGGGTAAGGACTAGTTGGTCCTATTTAACGGTGTAAACTGGCTTTCAGAAGCACGTGGGATGCCAGCACCATCTTCTCTGAGAAGGGGCGGGCAGGAAGCTGTGTCTCTGAAGCCTTGTGGGTTTTTCCCTGCGTTTGGATCACTGCTCATTCTCAGTCAGCACTTACACAGCCCTCAGTTCCTCCATCGGCACACCGTGCCTTTGATGATGTTTCAGAATGTCATCTCTGCTCTGTAGTTGGTTCTCTTCCTCCACAACTAAACTTACAGTCAACCAATTCACGCCCATGGAGCATTTGACTGAAGGTCGCAATGACCTGCCCTCAGCATCCCTGACTGCATCATCACTGGTTTTGGCCCCTTCATTTTGCCACCTGCCAGACATTGTTATAAGATAATAAAATAAAAAGCTATTGACACTCAAATAATTTTGCATGAACATCCACAAATGATTACTGGCAAAAATAGAATGTTGGCTGGCAGGCGGAACCACCATAACATGGCCTAACATGCATTTGTCAACTGAGCGTGAATGTCCGATCAGCAGAGAGCCAATATATGGCAGTGGGGAGATGATGTAAAAGTTGTGTGAAAGTCGAGGACTACCTACAACTCTGAGAAACAGCCACTGCCGATATCAAGTTTAAATCAAAGATAAAACATGACAGGCATTGTAGCATTAGTTGTGGGAATGCACTGCAATTTAGAAATTTATTTTTCACAAAACTTTGTGAATATGCTTTCTTCCCCTAAAAGTATACACTTGGACTCTGCCCAGGTACCAAGAGCCATCAGAGGGAATAAAGGTGAGAGAAGAGCAAAAGGCCAGTCATTCTAAACTCGGCAGGGCTCCCAGCGAAGCTGCCCACCAGCAGACGGGGAGGATGGCCAGGGAGAGCCGCTGGTTTCAGGATGGGGTGTGGCAGGGGTGAAGTGGGGCTTGAGTGCACTCCTTCCTCGTTGCCTGTGGCTTCCAGTACTTACAAGAGCACAAAGATGTGGTTTATGTGTCCTCACTGACCGTGGCCTGAGTACCAGGAGACCTGCATTCTAGCCCACGGGAAAGAATAGTGTAAATAAGCCCTTAGTTTGGGAACAAAAAATATGATATCAGAAATACAAGTCTTTCTTGAAAAGGGAAATCGGCTTTAATTAAAAGGCAACTAAGAAGTAAGTCGCTTGGGTTTAAAAAGCACTTTGTGTAGCCAGGCACTTTTCTCTGGATACCTTCTTTGTGCTGAAAAGGGTGTGGAAAGATAGAGAACCTTTATAACCCAGGGACTAAGCAAGGGTCTGATTTGCTGACTAATAAGTTTGAGGCAAAAGACTAAAGTAAAATTAAACTTAATTTTGCGATGTTCTGAGCTGCGGGGCCAGAATGCACAATTCAGTAGCATCCTAAGACCTGGGGGAGCACAGAGGAGTATGAGTGTCCCTCCCTCAACCCCCACACCAAAGTTACTGTCCAAGTGGGGTCCCTGAGCCCTGGTTTTTGATATGGGCCTGGTTTTTGTTTCTCCTCTTCTGTAGCTATTCTCTAAACCCCTCCTATTTGGGATCAATCAGATGCCTGGCGTAACTCTAGGACTTGCATCTGCAATGTGATCTGGGGTTCTATTACCTGGATCTGTCCCAGTGTGTACTAGTAGCCAGGTGAGCTGATCACTCCTGTTGCCTAGAAACTATTTCTTTTGAGATTGGGCCAGAAGAGTGTTTTTATGTGTTTTCTAACATGCTAGTTTTGAGTGGTTTTAATTTGTGTTGGACAGAAGACAAGTTCAGGGCTCTGGGCTACTAGCTACTCACTACTGACCCCTGGTTTGAACCACCGGTGTGAGGCCATTGGTTAGATCTTGCCTATTTATGCTCTGATCACCGTCTACAGTACCTGAAGGCAGCAGGGGTGACAGCAGGCTTCCTTTGCCCTGTGCCCCCGCTGTTGCTAGCACCCAGGGCACCCAGAGCCAGTCTCACAGGCTCTACCAGCCATGTCTGGCAGCACAGCTTTGTGAGTGGCCACACCTGTCTCCTCAAGGGATTTTTGAAACCATAGTTCAATATGCCAACTGGCCCTTTTAATTGAAGTCCTCTTTTGCCAATGATTGATATCATGACTTTGCTATCTCCCACATCTGTCCCAATCCCAGGATTAAAGACTCTGTGCATTCATTGGCTAATGGAATTCTAATTGCTCTGTTCATTGGCTACTGGCCTATTCTCTTCACTGACTGCCATCATCCTGATTTCATCCTCACATCCTATATAATAAAAGGGTAATATCCAAATTGACCCTAACAGCAGAACCACTGGGAATGACTGGTCACTAAGACACACACTGACCACCATGGGGCAGATGCTCAATGCAGAAGCTGCCCCCTGGTGGTCAGTGTGCTCCCACATGGGGAGCTCTGCTCAGCCACAAGCCAGGCTGACGGCTGCTAGTACAGTGGTGGTGGTGGGAGCCTCTCCCGCCTCTCAGCAGCACTAAGGATGTCCAATTGCAGCTTAGGCCTGCCCCTCGCTGGCAAGTGGACATCCTCCAAGAGCTCCTGGACTGTCAGAGGGATGTCTGACTGCCAGCTTAGGCACCATCCCCTAATGAGTGGGCCTAAGCCAGCAGGTAGACATCCCCCGAGGGGTCCCAGACTGCAGACTTCGAGAGGGCACAGGCCGGGCTGAAGGACCCCCCCCCACCCCCCCGAGTGCACAAATTTTTGCGCATGGGGCCTCTAGTGGCTCTATAAATTCCCTAATCTGAACCAATGTCATATGCAACCTCCACCCCCAGACCTTTGTCTTCTTATCTACGTCTATCGTTAACACAATTCTCTATATTCTCACCTTCTTGCTGCAACATACGTGTCTATTGCAGCCCTCTTTCAAGCCACCACAAATCTGTAGGCTCTGCATTCTACATATATCAAGACTCTACCCACTTCTCACCATGTTCACTATTACCACTCGAATCCGAGCCACGGATTTCAAATAGCACCTGAATGCTCTTTGGAAAAACAGAATTTCTCAGCCAGTGTGAGTTCATTCACTTCACCCTCGCTCAGGCTCTTGCAGGCCTGAACATCCTCCTCTTTACCGCGCCTCTGCCACTCCTGGTGGCAGTGACCCAGTGGACCAGGGCTCCTTTGAAGACTTAAATACCCAGGTGGGCTATGCTGCCTGGTTTTCCCAGCATTTATTTTTCCTTTTGTTACCATAAGAAATGCCAGACCTGTAGAAAATTTTATAGGAGTTTATTTGAGCCAAGCTAATGACCTATGCTGGGGAGCAAGAGCTCAAATGTTCCTGAGAATAAGTTTTGCTGCTGCTTTTATGCATTTGAAATGAAGAAGGGAAAGAAAGGAAGATCATATGAACGTGGGAGAAAGCAAGTCAGGGTTTGAATTACAGAGTAGTTAACAAGATTATGTGCTTTCTTGATGGTGGTTACAGTTTATTTCAAAGGTGTGTTAACCTAGATGCATAGAAACAATGACAGGACTTGTTTAAGCCAAAGACAAATGTTTTACTAAAGAAGTTATATGCCTACCCACCATCACTGCCCAGTTAGGAATTTATGATCAGATCCACCTGTGAGGTTGCTTTCCATAGAAGCTCCTTTTCTCATCTACACTTTTTAACCTGATCTAAGCATTTTGACATATACAGCTTTGTTTAACAGAAGACATTCTCAGTAAGTTTTATTAGACAATTCATTGATAAGACATTGACTTTTACAGTAGGGTTGAATGTAATAGGAAATTTTGCCTTTTACTTTTAGTATTTTCTATTGTAGTTTTTCCCTTACCAGAGTCAGGGAACAAGCCTCCTAAAACAAGATATAAAGCTGAACTAATAAGAGGATGACCTAATCATTGGAGAAAATTGCTTTTTAATCTTTAAATATGTAAGTCTAGAGAGGATTTCTGCTAATGGTTTTGATGGCTCATCTACATCTGAATGTCAGGGTCTTTTGGAGAGCACCTGACCCTGAAATAATAGAGAGTTCTTAGTAACTTAGCTCAGCTCAGCCCCCGTCACTTAGGAGAAGCATCCCTCACACTGTGTGCAGGGGTTTGCCTGTTTAAGATCCAAGTTCACTGCCCAGCCCCACTCTGGCCTTTACAGTGTATGGGTCTGTAGGCTTTTCACTTTCATATTAGGGCAAGAAAGTGTAACCATTGAACCTGCAAGCCTTTGCCCTGTGCCATTCTAGGCAAAGGAGAAACTTTACTAAATATAACCCACTTGTTTGCTGACACGATGTCCCCACCAGCATAACTCTAGTAGGTCCTGGCCTCCCTCTGAAGATCCCTTCTCCTCTCGGATATTTGGGGAGGGGCATTACCTCCTCACAGCTGCCTCACCAATCTGCAACCACGGTTGTGCCGCCAACCTCCACTCAGTCCATAACTTTATTTTCTGTTCCTACACAGACCTTTCCTTCACTGCTGCCTGCTCTTAACCCTGTAATGTGAACTAGTGCTAATGATTATCCAGGCCTTTAATTCCCAGCAGTATGGCTAACCTTGAGTTTAATGAATAACAAGACTTTAATAAACATTTGAACAGGCAGGAATTATAACTCTGAGAGAGTTAAAACTGATACTAGAAATTAGGAATTGTGAAGTTCACAGGACAGAAGTGTCCAAGATGTCCAAGCATTCACCTGCCGGAAAAAGCCATAAACCATCCCCCTCCCCCCCCACCTGGGGGCCTGACCGCCCCGACCATTAACGCAATATCCTGGCATCCATACCTCCCAGCGTCGGCAGCACCCTGGGGGTTGGAAGCTCCATACATTCCAAAGACTACTTCCTCCTGCCCAACCCCTCTCCTCCCTTACCCGCCCCAGACCTTAAAAACCCAGCCCAGTTCGGTTCGGTGCAGCCTCACTTCTCTCCTTCCCTTCCGGGGCAGTCCTGAGCCGTCCGTTTGCTCCTAATAAAGGCTGGATAATTTTAATTCTTTAGCTCCATCTTTAATTCTTCGACGGCTTAACAAAACAAGAAGTTCACTGCCCAGCCCCACTCTGGCCACTTCCCCAGTCCTACACTCTGCTTCTCCTTCTACTGAAGAGAAGGGGAGGAGGAGGGGGAGGGGGAGGGGGAGAGAGACTTGTTCCCCATGTCTTCCCTTATTTTTGAGCCCCTTCTAATGTGCCCCAGCATAATTAACAGTTGAAATGTCCTCACCAGGGAGAGTCAGTCTTGCCTTAAGATCCCTGATAAGACACTGAGCTAGAAGACAATAAAGTAAACATCAGCCCTTTTCCAAAGTCTGGTTAATTAGTGTGGAATATTGCAAAGAGTAGAGCCCAAGCTGCCCGCCTGGCCCTCCTGTGAGCCCTCCTCAGCCTGGGTGAGGGCAGGTTCCCATGTCCCTCCCGCACCAGCTTCCAGCCTCCACTCCGGTAGGAACATCCACATATTTTCCAAGAACGGGAAACAGTTTTTTTGGAGACTCTGAAGACTAAATAAAGTTGAAACCCTTTCCTGTGGAAAACAATTTGCAGAGCTGCATTCCACCCTCGATGAAACAGCCTCTTACGTTATTGTGCTTGAGCTGGAGCCCCTTAGAAAGGCAGCGTCTGAATTTTTGCATTCTAGAATATTTGCTTTTTCCTTTTAATAACCAAATATCCATTGTAGAGTCTTCCCAGAATAAAGGGATAGTTACCCCAGAGGGGAATATTCTGCCCCCACCCTTCCCAGTCTATAATACATCAAAGAAGGAAAGCTTTAGATGTACAGGTCTTTATTTCTTTTTCTCCCAAGATTTCAAAGATCCCAAGACAAATTCTTTGTTATGGATCAATATCAAAGAGTTATGTCTTTGCTTTTTCCCCAGGAGTCTCTGTGAGGATGCTTTTCCCCAGCATTTAGCCTAAGGTGGGCTGCCTGCCTCACATCTGGCAGCAGGGTTACAGAGATTAGTGGGGGGAGAGGCCAGGGGAGCTACGGCTCCTGGCAGCAGATGCCATGACCATCCAGCAGGGGCCCCAGTTCTAATCCTGCTTCCCCAAGGCTCTGAAAGGGCTTCACCCCAGAACCTCACTCCTTTTTCAGTCATTCCCTGTTGGTGCCAGCTTCCGGAGCAGGGGCATGGCAGTCGTCCAGGCCCATGTTCTCACTTGTAGACTACAAATGCAGATGCTGCGGAACAACCTGCCTATAACCGCCTCTCTCTCTCTGAAGCATTTCACACTCCTAGGATGTTAAACTAGAAGGGACCTTAGAGTTTCTCAAATCCAAAACTTAACCCATTCAGACAAATAAGTGGAGGTCCAGAAGTAAACTCACATGGCAAAGTTGCAGGACTGGTTTGCCCCAAAGCTGGGACATAAGCCTCCTGCCTTCATGTAAAATGATCTTCCCATAGAGCAAGGTTTTATGAATATGATGTTGATATGATGAAAGATCAGGGGGCGATCCTACAGATTTTATCATTCAGAAAGAAGTCCCTAAGAGAATTTTATGTTACAGGCCATAGCTAGGCACTGGGAACATAAAGATCAATAGAATATGGTACTTCTCTTAGCTCACGGTCTGGTCTTTGAGAAAAGTGATGCCTCAATAATAAATATCTCTTCAGATCTAGTTAATTTAGGACTGCCACAAAGAGGCACTTTCCCAAGCTGAAAACTATGTGCCCGTTCTGATTTTGACAACATGGAAGTAATTTAAGGTTTGCTGGAACACATCAGGACTACTGTAGCTTTAGGGGAGTTTAAACATTGCCTGCTTATTCAGGTAACATGCTGCAGAGCGTGTAGGGAGCTAAGGCATGGGTCCCATGACTTCAGCTACCTAGAGTGCTGGATTAGTGTTTGTCCCAGAAGCCCCAGGGGTGTGCCCAAGCCTGGTGACCCAGGCACTATGCCACTCTTGCATGAGTCTGCAGATCTCTTCTCCTGCACAGAACCTGTTTGCTTATCTCCTGGTGGGGTAACTTCTCATAATAGCAAGAGCCAGTTCCTGCTTGGTAAGGTGACACTGCATTTTCAAGTCCCAGCATTGGCAAGGACTCAGGCAGGTGAAGACAGTCTGTCTCCCAAGGGTACCCTCCACCAAGGCTTCCCAGGAAGTATGTTCTTGAGCTGAGGTCAGTGGAGGACCAAGAATCTGGGCAGGGGAGTCTCAGAGAGTATTCCTTACCAAACCACAAGCCAGGTACATTCTGCCAAGGGGACTCCGCCCCACACACCTGGTCAGCCTACTTCAAAGCCATTCTACCTCCCAAGGAGCTCTGGATCCCTGAAATTCACTCCTGGGTTAATACAAAATAATACAAAAAGCAAAGCAGAGGAGAGTTAAGATCACAGGGTTTCGGGGCCAGACAGCCTGGGTTCAAACCTGGCTCACCTTCCTGCCCCATTAACCTTGTGTAGGTACATCAGCACCTAGGCTATAGTCTTCTCACCTGTAAAATGGGGATAATAGAGGTCGCTGCAGAAGGGTAGTAGATGGGTAAGTACATGTAAAGTGCTGAGTCCATAATAAGTATTGAGAGAAGAAAGGGTTTCTACAGCTCCAGTCTAATCTGTAACCAAAGGAACACAGTGAATTCTTAACCAAGGCCTTCCATGGGGGCTAGCCACGTACGCAGTACTTTCTAACAGTCCCATTATAAAGATAAATGATTATAGAAGTCAGTGTCTATTTTTCCTGCATCTTGATAAAAGTTTCAACATAATTGCTTTCAGTGGTTGAACGTTGACTTATGAACCAGGAGGTCACAGTTTGATTCCCGGTTAGGACACATGCCGGGGTTTCAGGCTTGATCCCCAGTGTGGGGCATGCAGGAGGCAGCCAATCAATGACTCTCTCTCTCATCATTGATGTTTCTGTCTCTCGCCCTCTCCCTTCCTCTCTGAAATCAATGTTAATAAAAAGAATCAGAAGTAATTGCTTCCAGACCCATTGCCATGACTCCAGGTGTTTGATGACCGTACCTTAGCTGTACATTCTCTCCACCTGATGTATAACTGTTAATCTTTGAATGCATGTCACTAAAACTGGTGATACAAAGCTATATTTTTCTTTATCCTCCTGCCTATATAAACATTCTCACTTCTAAAGTTAAAAAACTGTTTCAAGGCTCTGCTGTTAGGCATATCCTCAGTTTGGCCCAAATATAAATTTCTTCTTCTAAATTTAGTGACTGCATTTCTTTTCATTACAGAATTAATAACATTAGAAATTATTAAAGCCTAAGACACAGTTCTTGTTCCAAAATTCCTTATAATCTAATGGGTGAGCTGAGGAAATCACACGTGAAACAACAGCAAAAACATGATAATGTGTAATTTGGTTCTAAACTGTTGGTCAGATTCTAAGATCAGTGAGAATTAGCATAGAACCCATTGTACATTGTTTCTGGATAAAGCCCTCCTGTGAAAAGAGAGATAATGGGGCAGCATTATGGCTGAGCATGACTTGGGAGCCAGATAGGCCAGGATTTGAATTATGGCTCCACCAAATTCTAGCTGTGAGATTGTGACAAAGATGCTACGATGGTTAATTTTATGTGTCAACTTGATTGGTCAGCAATTATTCTGGGTGTTTCTGTGAGGGTATTTTTGGATAAGATCAACATTTAAATCAGCAGAGTGAGTAAAGCAGATTGTCCTAATGGAGGTGGGCCTCACCCAATCAGTTGAAGGCCTGAATAAAATAAATAAACCCACCTTTGCTAAGTGAGAGCGGCTTCCTTAAACTAGATCACCTTAAAACTGGAACATCAATGCTTTTTCCTGCTTTTGGTCTTGAACTGAAATAACAGGTCTTTCTGGGTCTGAAATCTGCCAGCCTTAGGACTGGAACCATGGGCTGTCCAGGTTATCAGGCCTTCATTCTCAGACTGGAATTAAAGCATTGGCTCTTCAGGGTCTCTACCGTGCCAACTGCAGATCTGAAGACTCAGCTTCCATAATAACATATTATGTGGATTATCTACACTAATAAAAGAGAAACATGGAAATTGGTGTCACTCCTCTACACCCCAAGCCACGCCCACCAGCCAATCAGAGCAACTTACATGCAAATTAACCAACAAAGATGGCAGCCGGCGGCCATGGGGCTAGAGCAAGCAGGAGGCTTGGTTGCCCCAGCAATGGAGGAAGCCAAGCTTCCTGCCTGCCCTGGTGGCTGTTGCCTCCACTCAAGGCAACAAAGTTTCAGTTCTAGAAGATAAATAAATCCCACATACCTGCTTCCAGCTAGCCTCGCTGGGAGCTTGGGTTGCTGGGGGCCTTGGCCCAGCCTGCAAACAGCCATCAGCCCCTCACCCAGGTTGACCAGGTGCCCCAGGGGGGACCCCCACCCTGAAGGGGCTGTGGCCAGCCCGCAAATAATCATCAGCCCCTCACCCAGATGGTGGGAGCCTCTCCCATCTCTTCAGCAGTGCTAAGGATGTCCAACTGCAGCTTAGGTCTGCTCCCTGCTGGCAAGTGGACATCTCCCAAGGGCTCCTGGGCTGCCAGAGGGATGTCTGACTGCCAGCTTAAGCCTGATCCCCCAGGGAGTGGTCCTTAGCTAGCAGGTGGACATCCACCAAGGGGTCTCAGACTGCAAGAGGACACAGGCTGAGCTGAGGGACCCTCACGAGTGCACAAATATTTGTTCACCAGGCTTTTAGTCCTTTATAATAAAAGGGTAATATGCAAATTGTCCCTAACTGGGACAATTTGGAATTGGGACAACTAGGAATGACTGGTCACTATAAAACACACTGACCACCAGGGGGAAGACGCTCAGTGCAGGAGCTGCCCCCTGGTGGTCAGTGCGCTTCCACAGAGGGAGCTCTGCTCAGCCAAAAGCCAGGCTGAAGGCTGCCAGCTCAGCGGTGGTAGCAACACTAAGGATGTTCGACTCCAGCTTAGGCCTGCTCTCCGCTGGCAAGTGGACATCCCTTGAGGACTCCCGGGCTGCCAGAGGGATGTCTGACTGCCAGCTTAGGCCTGATACCCCAGGAAGGGGGATCCCCTGAGGGGTCCCAGACTGTGAGAGGGCAGAGGCTGGGCTGAGGAAATCGCCCCCCCTTCCAGCCCCCCCCCCATCCTCTGAGTGCACAAATTTTTGTGCACTGGGCCTCTAGTCCTATATAATAAAGATGTAATATGCATGCAAATAGTCGTTATGTTGTGAAGCGTAATGACTGACTACGTAACAACTGGATCACAGATCAGCAGGAGGGTGGGGCAGCAAGCTATAAGCAGGCACAGGAGAGCTACAGGACAGGGAAGGGCAGCACGCTATAGGGGGATGGGGAAAAGAGGGAGCTACAGGCGGGCAGCAGCAAGCTACTGGCACACAGATTTGTGTGCAAGGCTACTAGTATATTATATGTTATACAATATGTATAGTTATCCTATTGCTTCTCTTTCTCTGAAGAACCCTGGCGGATAGAGATGCTAATGTTTCTAAGCCTCAATTTTATCATCTATAAAATGAGGATTGATAGTAGCTACTCATAGAGTTGCTAAAAGATTCAATGAATTTTGCATCTGAACACTCACGTGGCACCTAACATATTGGGTTGCTCAATAAATATTAGGGAGTATTAGTGCTCTCCTGCCAAAGACCACCACAAATACTCCTCTAGTTAGGTAAGTGGAGTTCATTACCCATTGCAGCGAGGGAGACCATGTAACAGATTGTCAGAAAAGACCTGTGATAAGATTTGGGCTTGTGCTTAAGTAATTTGGAGAGGGTTTAAGAAAGTGAGGCCTTGCTCTGGATTGAATGCTGTCCGAAAGCAGGGGTAATTCTATGGTTAGAGATCTGGAGTGGGCTAAATTGTCATCTCCCAAAAGACATAGCCAAGTCTGAACCCCAGTGCCTCTGAATGTGACTTTATTTGGAAAAGGAAACTCTTCAGACAGAACTAAACAAAAGCTGTAGAAATGAGATCATCCTGGGTTAACAGGCGGTTCCTAAACCTAATGGCAAGAATGCTTCAAGAGAAGACACAGACACCAAGAGGAGAAACACAGGGGAGAAGGTGGTGTGAAGACAGAGGCAGATGGTCTACAGGAGTGATGGGTCTACAGGCCAAGAAACAGCAAGAATTAGCAGCAGCCACCAGAAGCTACAGGGCAGGCATGGAGCAGGTTCTTGCTCAGAGCCTCCCGAGGGAAGCAACCTTGCTGACACCTTGATTTCAGACCTCCAGCCTCCAGAGCTGACATGTTGTTATAAGCCACTCTGTTTGTGGTCATCTGTCATGGGAGCCCTAGCAAAGTAGAATATTATCTCCACAAACCTTATCCAGAGGGAGGGCAGACTACAAGGAAGCCAAAGAAGCAGCAGCCACTCCTACTAGCCAGGAGAGGGGTACACTGGGTGTGCTGTGACTTGAACACTGCTCAAGTTGTGTCTGTGTTCAGACATGATTATGAAGTGGACTAGTTTCTATCTTGATCCTTCAAAATCACAGAGTGATTTTGTCTTGTGTTCATATTTTCTGAAATTGTTTATGTTCAATAGGAAAACACTAAGGCTCTAAGGGCTGCTTTTCTCTTGCTTGGGAGCTTCTAAGAAAAATCAGTTTTTTGTGATTGTTTTTTTAATCCTCACCCAAGCATATATTTTTATTGATTTTTTTTTTTTAGAGAGAGAAACATTGACATGAGAGAGAAACATTGATCAATTGCCTCCTGTATGCACCCCAATCGGGGATGGAACCTGAAACCTGGGTATGTGCTCTGACCAGGAATTGAACCTGTGACCTTTCTGTATATGGGACAACACTCCAACCAACTGAGTCACACCAGCCAGATCAAAAATCAGTGTTTAAAAGATTCTTCACCCATTATACCCAGATTGCCTTTGTAGTAGGGAGGGGAGCTATGAGAAGTGGTTGATCTTCCATTTTAGCCTTTTTGCTGTGGCAGGGAGGGGGGCTATGAGAAGTGATTAATCTTCCACTTTAGCCTTTGATCTGTCAGATCAGAAATTGTATGTTTCCTTCATCCCAAGAAGTATATCAGGATTTGATTCAGAGCACACAGGCACCCACTGATACTGTGACAAACGAATTAAAATGTGAGCAGTTCCAAGTGTCAAGAGTGTTTTCATCATCCTGGTTGTTGTCAAAGGAGCTGTGTCCAAACACACGCCAAGCTGTTGGTGCATGTCCAAGAGGCCCACAGCTTGGGACAACTCTCTCGGGCAACCAGCTGGACAGCTCCCTTTGCCATCCAGAAATGTTTGCAAATCTCCTTTACTATTTCATTGCTGAACTACAGGAAATGTGCACTCACTCATTCCAGGACATCATGACTAGATGATGCAATAATTAAAACCCTACTTCCCTTTTTGTTCCATCCTTGCCTAGGCACACACATGCATCTTATTCATAGATGCTGTAACTATTTCATTCTAGCCTAAAGACTACACTTTCCTGGGTGGGAGCAGAGCAGAAGAGGCAGAATGGAGCTGTCTATCTGGAGAGAAGCTTCGCCCCAGGGCCACCTCGCCCCAGGGCCACCTCACAGCCATGCTGTTCCATAGCTGGGCTGCTTTCTAATTGGACTGTGAATCACAATTGACCTGTTTACACTAAATAAACTTTCTTTCTTCACGGAACCCCAATCTGGGTATTCCTGTTGACATCAAATTGGTGCCAAGGACCATTACCTGACACTACTAGACCTAGAGGTTTCCAGAAGAAAGCACAGGCCCAATAGTACCCACACACATGCCACAAAGCAATGTGCAGTTATCTGCTTCCAGGTTACCTTTGGGGAGTTATCTGTTTTCAGGTTAACTAAGAAACACTGAGATTTCAACTGGAAGTTGCTACCAAACCCAATACAAATGATGTCATAGATGAGATAAAACAGAACAGCAATCTTTCTTTTTCTTTTAGTGCAAACTATAGAATGTGTTTCCAGGAGAAATATAAGCAGGGCCTAAGTATAATACAAGAGATTATTTGAATTGTGTTTCCGGGAGGATTTAACATAAAATACTGTAGCATTTTTGTGTAAAATGCATCAGAGTATATGTACTTGTTATCATGACATTTCAGTGCAGTCTGATTTCCCCCAAGGTTTTAGGTAAATACAATTTTGAGGATGTATTTACAATCTCTGTAATGCTAGGAGCATGAAAGGAGGGAAACCTCCTTGATTCCTCCACTTCCAGGAAGTAGAAGGGTTCCAAGAATTGATTCATTAGGATAGGGAGCTGAGAGCGGATGAGCAATAATTGTACCCATCCAGATAATGAAGGGCTTTTATGAGTTTTGATAAGGATTCTGTGTCTTCTTTCTCCATGGCAGACCTCTCCTAGTGATTCTAGAAATCACTAACATCTGACTGCAAGATCTTGTTCAATGGAGAATAGATTGTTTGAAGGCTGGCTTTTCTAAGGGTGCTGAGTATGTCCAGGAAACAGAAGTATCTGCTATGGAGTTCTCACTGAAGACTTTCTACACTTACATAATGTGCTCTACATGCTACGAACAGATGCTTAGAAGCACTATATGTAGATGGATCCTTGCCCTTTGTTCCATTTATCTGTTGCTGAATAACCATCTCAAAATGCATGATTTATCTCACTCATGGTTGTGTGGATCAGGACATCAGGAAGAGCTCAGCAGGTGCTTAGCAGGTAGGTGGTCCACACAGCATCACCTGAGTCAGAGAGTGCAGAGGGATCTGCCTCCAAAGTGGCTTCCTCACTCATGAGCCTGATACCTTGGCCTCTCTCTTTACACACAGTGCCTCATTTGCTATGGCCTTGTCGCGTGTCCTGGGCTTCTCACAACATCGTGATCTCAGGGTGTCCTAGTAAGTGGTGGCTAGATTCTAAGAAGCAGAAGCTATCGGGCCATTTAAACATTATGCCTGGAGCTGGCACAGCATGACTTACGCTGTATTTTATTGGTCTAAGTCAGTGGGTCTCAACCTTCCTAATGCCTTGACCCTTTAATACAGTTCTTCATGTTGTGGTGACCCCCAACCATAAAATTATTTTAGTTACTACTTCATAACTGTAATTTTGCTACTGTTATGAATCGTAATGTAATTATATATGTGTTTCCCGATGGTCTTAGGCGACCCTTTGAAAAGGTCGTTCAACCCCCAGAGGGGTCGAAACGCACAGGTTGAGAACCACTCGTCCAAATTCAGGGGGAGATGAGAGGTAGAGTCCAAGTCTTGAGGGAATTTTGCAGGACAACACTGTAGAAGAGCATACAGAAGTATGGATGCTGTAACTATTTCATTAGTATAACCTGCCACCTTCCTTTAAAAAAATTATGTGACATTTTTTTCTTCCTTTGCTTTTAGAGGTTCTTTGAGGTTAAACCACACGTGCTACACTTATAAAGAGCCCTAAATACACCATGAGGTGTTAAAAATAGTGGCCCTTCAGTTAAGTCCCAACCAACTCAAAGACTTACGGTTCAACTCATTAACTGATGAGTCAAAGAAATTCCAGTAATTGATCTGATCTACACAATATTCTTCAGCGCTTCACATCCTTGCAGGTAGCATATAGCAAAATTACGTCACAGAGGCCTTCATTCCTTTCAGAACAAGGTAACTGCCAAAACTTGTGGAATTCCTAGATGAGTATAAAATCTAATGAAGGGAGGACATGAAAGATCAAGGAGAGAGATTAGACACAAGATGAGGAAGATAAGAGAAGGGAAAAGAAAAGAGGGTTTTCAGCACTGGAAACCACTCTGATTGAGCAGACAGGACTTTATAAAAAAGGATATCTGAAGCTCACAGAATCATTGGGAGACTGGAGAACTGGACTCCAGAGGCCAGGAGTGTGATACAATCAGAGTAGAGCCAAATCATACCACAGAATCAGCCCACAGGAACCTTACACCTACCAATGCCTCTGTTCACTGAATGCCATGGTTTGCATGGCTGCTGCCTATGTCACTGCTATTGCTACCCCTCAACCTGGAAGTGACCCTTGCAGCTGCTGCCACTCACCACCACATGGATCATAGCTGTGTCTGCTTCTTAGTGCTATTTCCAGGAAGAGTACATCTGATTGGCTGAGCCTGAGTCACATGCCTCACTGCAAAGGGAGTCTAGGAAAGTGAGTGTAATTGTCAGCTACTCTCTCCTATCAAGACCCATAAAGTGGGTGTTCCCTAAAATAGAAAGGAGGTTCAGATGATGGGTAGCCAAATCATGGGACAAGTCCACTCTTTAACCATTTAGTCATTTCATAACCTTTTATGGAGTCTTTATGTGTAGCACTGTTCTAGGCATTGAGAAGAAAAGGTGGGCAGGAAAGACTTGGAGTAAGACAAAAATAAAGAAACAAGTAAGATAGTGCAGATAATGACAAGTGCAATGGAGAAAAGAAAATTGTGTAATAGGATAAAGCGTCACTGGGGAATTATGGGGGCATAGTGGGCAGGGATTGCTTTAAATGAGATGACTAAAGAAGGCCTCTCAGTAGGTAGCAGAGTTGGGTGGAGAGCTGAGAGATGAGAAGGTATCAGCTGCTATGAAGATCTGGGGGAAGAGCCCCCCAGGTAGAGGGAAGAACAAATGCAAAGGTCCCGAGGTGGGAACACATGAGAGGCATAAAGGAAGAAACAAGTTAGTATGCCTGGGCAGATGAGCAGCTGGAAGGTCTGATGACAGCGGAATGCAATCCATAAGTTGTGTCTAGGTCTCCCTTAGTTAGACAAGAGCCAGGATACAGTAAGGACACTTTGACACTTGGGGATATGGTATCCTTTCTTATGGTGGGGATGGTACAGAAGCTGTGTCAAGAATAGTTTTGTGGACTCACAGAGGCTTTCCAACTTGGCCAATACCTACTTTAGGAATACGTTTCACTTTGCTTTACTGCTCTGGACAGATGCTGCATTTTTGTACAAACCAAAGGCAAGACCCTCCACTAGCAAAAAAGATTACAGTCCATTTTATTGTAGTGGTCTGGAACTGAACTGCAATATTGCCAAGGTATGCCTGTATAAGAGATATATGTTATTCCACTACATACATATATGTGATGGTTAATTTTTATGTGTCAGTTTATTTAGGCTATGTTACCCAGGTATTTGGTCAATGATCAGACTGGATGTTGCTGCAAAGGTGTTTTTTAGATTATATTGGGAGCTTATCGTCTATGAAACGTGTGGGCCTCGTTTGATAAGTGGAAGGCCTTAAAAGAAAACAGACTGAAGATTTCTGAAAAACAGGAAATTCTGCCTCCAGAGGATCTTTGGATTGAGCTGCAACATTAACTCTTCCCTGGGTGTTCAACCTGGTAGCCTGCCCTGCAGATTTTGGACTGGCAAGCCTCCACAATCATGTGATCCAATTCCTTAATATCTCTTCTCTCTCTCTCTCTCTCTCTCTCTCTCTCTCTCTCTCTCTCTCTCTCTCTCTCTCTCTCCCCCTCCCTCTATCTCCCCTATCCTATCTGTCTACAGAACCCCAATTATATATATTTCACAAAACTATACTTACCTTTCTGCATACAATGTAGTCTGGTATTCTCTATTCTCTTCTATTACAGAAAATAGCTGCTGATTACAACACACTAACTGGATTCCATGTCTGTGAGGCTTTCCCCTGAGTTACCAGAGCCTTCATGCTGCTTCAGTTCTGGGAGTGATATTAAGTTATAAAATGGGAATAAAACAAAATTTTCTTCATTCACCCCTTGTCATTGTACAAAGAAGGAAGCTGAAGAACAAGAGATAACATGATTTGCCTCTGATTTCTTTTACCCCAAGAAGTTTGTCATTTGATAACATAGCCATTCAATGGCTATAATATGAAGTCATACCTCCTCTCTTTATGTATAAACTTTTTTAAAAGATGACTTTCAGAGAATAATTAAGCCAATGAAAGCCTTCCTAAAGGTGAATTTCAGGCATCATGGCATCTAAGAGAGGGAGTCAGGCAGAAGAAAGACCTGGGGCAGCATCTTCTCAACCGTCTCAGGCTGCACTGAGCTACCTGCCTAAATAAAACATCATTTCTCTTTACAATAACTGACCTGTTGGTTACTCATTGCCAGTTTTTGTTTCCTTCTTGATGCTGAGCCTGGTGCAAAAGCAGCTTTGTCTTCTGTTCACTTATCTTGTCAGTTATTAGAAGAGTGACGCTTGGGAAGATGAATCCTTCGGCCAGACAAGGTTGCATCCAAAAGTCAGACGAGAGGCTGATGAGTGAATAGTACATCAAGCCCAACACCTGCTGAGAACAAGCCCTTGGAGTGAGTCCACCCACCTCTTCACTCCTTGCCCACAGATGCCGCCCACAGGGGTCCCTAGAATCATAGTACAGAGATGTTACGATGGGCACAGACCAGCAAGCAGGACACTGGGTCATGAGCAGCTTTGTGAAGACCTGCCCAGAAACCTGATCCATAAGCCTTCTTCACTCTTGGAGCCAACTTGGCACCTCAATGAAATGTAGGAACAGCTTTCATTTTAAAAATGTGTTTTCATTTTGGCTCTCTAGATTGAATTTGATTTCTCTTTTGTAAAAAGTAACCTCTCTGAACTCGAGTTTCCTCCTCTCTACAATGGAGCAATTATATCTGTCTTGCAGGTTTATCATGAGAATTAGAGATAATGTACACAAAGTGCCGAGGACAATGCCTGATAATAAGTAGCAGCAACTCTGCCAGCCGGTGTGGTTCAGTGGTTGAGTGTGGAGCTGTGGACCAGGAGATCAGAGTTCGATTCCCATCAGGGCACATGCCCAGGTTGCAGGCTTGATCCCCAGTAGGGGGCATGAGTAGGCAACTGATCAATGATTCTCTCTCATCATTGATGTTTCTCTCTCCCTCTTCCTTTTTCTCTGAAATCAATAAAAGTATATTTTAAAAAAATTAGTAGCCACAACCCTCATTATGAAAGTAGAAATACCCAATCTGCTCAACAAGACTCCTTCCACTAGAATTGCAAGAACAAACTCATAAAATGGAATGTTTGCCCTCTTGATATGTGGCTTACATTCTGTCTCCTTTCACAATGCCATACCAAAAATAGCATTACCCTGATACAGTGACTTTCCTAACATAAAAACAAACAAAATTTTAGATCATGCACCAGAAATGGGGCCCAGCCAGTATCAAAGCTAATTTGTCTGAGTAAGAGAATTCAGAAAAGTAGAGAGATCCATATTTTATAGAACTGACTAGCATTTTCCACTCAGACCTCATGTGCACCGTGAGTGTCTTATGCTTATCCCAGCAGGTGAGAATGAAAAATGGATTGAATGCTTGTGCTGAAAGTTTTGGTGAATTTTTAGTTTGTTTCTGTATTAGTCTGGCAGAAGAAGATTTTTATATTCAAGCTTGAACCCTGATCTTTACCCTCCTCGGCTCTGTGTTCTTTCTTGTAGCTTATTTAGACCTGCTCTATTATGCAAGCTATGTAATGTGGGTGAAAGTGCTGCATGCAGCTTCTCTCTTGGTTGTGCGTCTGGAAAGACTCTTGGGATTAGTTCCAACCTTTATTACCTGATACAGAATTGAAGACCCTTCAGAAAACTCCTGGAGATTTGTGAGTTTTGAAGATTCCATTGGATCCAACTAAGTCTAGACCCAGAACTCCCCCAAGATTGCCCGGATGCAGGTGGAAACACCAGGGGTCTCTAAGTATTTGCCTCTCACTTGTATTTAACTTCGTATATTCCAGAGTTTCTCTAAGCCAGAGTAGAAGCAGCTTCCCACTGCCTGGACCTGTACATTGCCCTGTGCCCTTAGCTTGGATCAGACCCAGCTGTCCAAGTAGCTTATCACTTTGTCTATAGAATGGAGGGGCTGACAAGGAGCCAAGCCCTGGGTAAGATGCCAAAGCTCTTGTTATGTAAAAAACCTGTTTGACTTACTCAAGCTAGAGCAGAGGTTTCATAATTCTGTGTCATTTCCCATAATTCGGTGTCATTTCCCTGGTATAAGTGACTTGCGATTTAGTAGCTTCTGAAAATGAAATCAGAACATGCAGAAGACAGGATCTCAGTCAGATCTGCAGAAATCATGTTCTTGGTTTCTGATCAACCTGCTCTGGAATACTGTCTTCATCTAAGCGGCTGCTCTGTCTGACTCTCTGAGCGGCTGTAAGTGGCAGTCCTCAGGATGGTTTACATTTCTCTGTGATGGACAAGATGACCAATAGAATCCAAAGTCCACTATTTGTTTGTTTTTCAAATCAACCATTTCATAAGGATATAAAGAAAGTGTCCCCCCCCCACAACAAAAACAAACAAACACTGGATTAGTAGTTAGAGTGAGCACTGGGTTGATAATAGCTAACGATAGCATCTAACATTTATTAAGCAATTAATAGCCAGGCACTGTTCTGCGTGCTTTGCATGTAAGTGCTCATTCTATCTGATAAGCAGTCTTTGAGAGAGGCATTACTACTACCCCCCTGTTGAGATGAGGAGACTGAAGAAAGCATGGAGTGATTTAGTCATACATCCAAAATCATGCAGCTGGGAAGTGGTCAGCTAGGAGTTGAACCCAAGAGGACCGTTTCAGAGTCTCTAAACTGCTACACCATATTACTTGTCCTGGAGTCAGGGACCTGGGATCCAGGCTTGCTTCTTGGTATTTTTCTGAGATCAATAGCAGTGCCAGTCACCTCATCATCCTAGCCAGAAAGCTGAGAGTGATCCCAGAGTCCATTCTCTTCTTCCTTCTCTCTCACCCTTCATAGCCAATGAATCCTCAAGTTCCACCATACTGGGTTCAAAAGCTACCTCCTCTCGGTCCCCATCTAGTCTCATATTGTTACCATCCATCATCCAAGCTGATTTCTAAAATTCATATGGATCAACTTATCTCCTATCTTGTTAACTAGAGAGGAAATTTCTCCCTTTGGGGTTGTATTAAACCCCCTTCCTGTTGAAGAGCCTGTCATTGTGTGAGCCTGGGTGAGGATCCACTTACTTGTTGTCTTGGCCCCCTGGAAGCTAGGACATGAGTAGTAGACCTGGATTTGGCCAGCCCACTGCTCCTGCCTGAAATTGAATCTGATTGACATGAAGAAGCAGGGAAGGTTGAGGATGTATACTCTGTGACAGTGGCAGCCCAGGATCCAGAATGGGTGGTGGTTGTTCCTGTGTTAGCATCATAAAGAGATTCTGCTATCTAAGCTGCCAGCCTCCATTGCTATCCATTTTCTAAATCCAGTTCTCTGGTCTTCTCATGAACTCTAGGAGCTCTAAAAATCCAGCTAATATAGCCTTTTCTTTTTTAAATTAACTAGAGTTTGGCTCTGTGTTTTGCAACCAAGAACCCTGACAAAAAAAATTAGTTCCAGGAGTAGGTTGCAACCAACAAACATGTGGAATCTGAGACTAGTTATCTAAATTGTCAAAGGCTACACATCCCATTACAAATCAGAGATGGATGACTGGCAGCCTATGGCAGGCAGGAGAGAGCTGCCAACTGAATTAATTTCTGTCATCACTAGGCATCAAGTATCCATTAAAGGCATGGTTTTGGAGAAACTGAATTGCTGCCACCGTAAAATGGTTTGAAAGACATGAGAAATCTGAGGATGGTGGAATTCTCTCTCTAAGGACTGAGCAGCTTAAAGAAATGGAATGACAAACTTAAATGACTAAACTATGGCCTCATGATTTGGACTCAAACTAGAGGCAATGTATGACTGTGCAAAAAGAAATTATTCACCCTTGTAACTATAGAGCAGAGGGAGCTGAAAAATGAAAGCGTAATTGATCCTGCGGACTGCCACATTACCTTGCTGGTTGAATTCAGTCTTGTAAGATCTTTTGTGTAAAACTTAGGGCCTTGAGTGTTATTTCTGTATCTGTAACACTTCGCAAAGAGCCTGGCCCTCACCCGATAAACCCTTGTAAAAATAAATGAGTAAATAATCAAATTAAAGTTGGAAAACTTTTGTTAACATTCTTCTTTCTTTCAAATTAAGAAAGCTGCGATAAGGCAATGACTGCTGTGATCACATATTGGATATTTTGCCTTCAGTAGTATTAAAAATTAGTGACTTTTCCGTCTCAACTATCTCCAAGACAGAAAAAAAAATTAGGAATATGCATTTTATTAGAGCCTGAAAGCAAAGCTCCATCTGCTGCAAGCGCCTTCTCTCAGGGAACGGTACCCATTCGGCAAACTTACTCAGAATGACTTGGCAGAGCCATGACTTTTAAGAAATGTACAGCAGGAGCTGCAACATGTCAAAGGACTGGAGAGGGTTACTCAGTGCTCCTCAGAGAGTGGTGCTCTAGTCATAACCCTTCAGAGGGTCCGCCTACCAGGATCCAAATGGGCAGAGCAGCAGGAGGAAGGCAACTAAAGCGTAAACTCTCTTTTTTTTTCATTGAAGACAAAATGAACCAATCTCTTCACTGGACTCTGAGTTCCTGGCTCCTGACAGGTGATGAGAATCTATGTGGCGCCTTTTCAGACTTCAAGTATCTGCCATGGCCTCCTGCCAGTGAGGATCTCAGATTGCTTATCTCTATCAAGTTCTTCTAGTGCATTCCATATCCTCCCACTGTCAAAGTCCCTGTTCTCTCCTAGTCGGCAAGGGTCACCATCTCATTGAGAGCACACTTAGGTGGTGCTTTCTGCGCCACATCTGGATTTAAATCCCAGATTGCCCATTTCCCAGTTGTGTGACTATTGGCAAGTTCCTTAACTTTTCTGTTCCTCTGATTCCTCATCTATAAAATAAACATAATGATACCTCCTGCTGAAGGTGTGGTGATAATTCATTATGATCATTTGTGTAAAGTAGCACAGGGCCTGGCTGAGATCAGACCTCATTATTATTTTTTTGATACTGGTGTGTTGAGTCCACACCTCTCATGACCAGCTTCTACTCAGTGGTTTGGCTACCATCTTTGTCCTCACACTTCTATACTTCTGAGACCTCCCACATATGCAGGAAAGCTGTGTGAGTCTAAAATGTGTCAACTGAATGTATGCCGTCAGGCTGGCCTGGGTTCTTTCCAGGAAATTGCAATTATTGTTCTATATTTTTTTGGATTGTGTAGTTTTATGAGTCCATTTTTCTCCTTTATTTTCTTATTATGTATAACTACATGTATTAATTTTTATTGTTTAAGTATTTATAGGACCCATAATTAACTCTCTACCTTCAAGTGATAATATGCCACTTCACACATAATACAAGAACCTTACAATAGTTGCTATTTCTCATCTTTTGACCTATTGGTTATTGTCATATATTTACTTCTATATATTATACACTTTATGATCCATTTTTATTATTTAGCTTTAAGAAATGATCTTTTAAACAAATTTAAATTATAAAAATCTTTTATATTCATTCACCTACTTTCTGTTTCCAATGTTCATGGTTTCTTGATATATATCCTGATTTTCATTTGTTATTCTTGTCTTTCTGCCTGAAGGACTTCCTTTAAAATATCTTCTAGTAAAGCACTACTGTATGTAAATTCTTTCTGCTTTTGTATGTCTGAAGTAAATGCTTTATTTGGCTTTTATTTAATATTTGAAATATACTTTTGCTAAGTATAAAAGTCTAGCTTGTCAGATTTTCTTCTTATAGAGCTTTAAAGATATTGCTCCATTGTCTTCTTCCATGTATTAGTTCTAAAACATCTGCTGTCATTTTTATTGTGTTCCTCTATACATGTCTTTTGCTCTGAATGGTTTTAAAATTTTCTCTTTATCACTGGATTTAAAAATCTGATTTTGATGTGTCCTTGTGTAATTTTCTTGATGTTTCTACTATTAATTTTAAATTTTAAAATTTGTATTCTTATAAATATTTTTTAAGTCATGATTTTTTAATTTTTATTGATTTTATTGATTTTTTTTATTGAATTTGTTGTTTCACTTGTTTATGCATTCAGTGGTTGATCCTTCTATATGCCCTGACTGGGATTGAACCCACAACCATGGTTTATCAGGATGATGTTTTCTGCCCACCTGAGGAATCTGGCCGGGGCATCCTATTAATATTCTTGACCTTAGATGCAATGCAGCTACTTAGCAACAGTTTGATCCTTTCGGAGTTGTTTTTCATCTTTTGTGGGTTGAACCAGAGCAGTGTTTAAACTAGGAGTAATTTTTTCCTGAGTAGGGAGGCAAACATCTTACCTAATTTCCCATTAATAATAAGATTTTCCATTCTAGCTATTGGGAACAGGAACTTTTGCAGGCCCTATGTTAGCTTCAGATATTTTCCCCTCTAATTATATGAGTAGTTTCTTCTCCAATGTTACGAGCCTCAGACATATGCACTCACTGATTAATACATAGCTGCTAATCTCTAGACACCTCTCTCTCTCTCTCTCTCTCTCTCTCTCTCTCTCTCTCTCTCTCTCTCTCTCTCCTTCCCTCCCTCTCTTTACCTCTCTCCTTTCTGGCACTCTGCCCTTCCTTGGTTTCTCCACTCTCACTCAGAGTCCTCAACTCAGAGAGCAACTGGGTTCTTCCTAGATTTCCCTTCCCTACACCAATGCCTGAAACTCTTTCCAGGCAGTTATCTGGAATTAGGGTTTATTTCATTTGTTCCCCATCTCTTAGAAATGACTTTCTATTATTTCTTGATACCCAGTGTCTTGATGTTCATATATTTTTCTAGTTTTTTAGCTTCAAGAAAGAGGCTATAACCTGTCCCTGTTACTTTATCCTATATAATAAAGGCCTAATATGCAAATTGAATGAACGGAGGAACAATGGGTTGGGGGGGTGGGCCAGCAAGTAGGCACTGCCAGGCCAGCCAAGGCAGGTGCCAGCAGGCAGAGGGAGTGGACAGTGATGGGGTGGGGGCAGTGGTGACTGGCAACAGCAGAGCAATGGGGGGTGAGGCCAGCCACTTGCTAGCACCGGCCCCCAGTCACCTCCCATAGAGGGAGCCCACTGGTGGCAATGGCAGGGCAGTGATGGAGGACTGGGCTGGCCAGTGCCATCCCCCAATCAGCCTGCCAGTTACTTCCCACAGAGAGAGGCCACCAGTGGAAGCAGCGATCAGCCCTCTGGTTGCCTCCTGCAGAGGGAAGCCAGACTGTAGCTTAGGCCCACTCCTCACAGGGGCTGGGCCTAAGCCATCAGTTGGATATTCCTCAAGGGTTCCTGAACTCCAAGAGGGCTCAGACTGGGCTGAGGAACCCCCACCCCCACCCCTGAGTGCACAAATTTTCATGCATCGGGCCTCTAGTCTTACCATAATTGGCTATACTTCTTTGTATTATTGTTTTAGGAATTACTCTGGGATTGCAATATACATCCTTAATTTCTCATAGTTCACTTACATTTTATATTGTGCCACTAAAATAAAATATAGACACCACGATGCCATTTGTTCCATATGTCCCCATGATTTGTTGTAATTATTATATACTAGGGGACCGGTGCACAAAAATTTGTGCACTCGGGGGGTGGGGGTCCCTCAGCCCGGCCTGTGCCCTCTTGCAGTCTGGGACATCTCGGGGGGGATGTCCACCTGCTGGCATGCCTGGCTAGCCTGGGTGAGGGGCTGAGAGCCATTTTCAGGCTGCCCACAGCCCCTTCAGGGTTCCTGCACTGGGGGGTGGGAAGGCTGGTGAGTGCAGGCCTGGACGTTTCCCACTGGAGGGCCCACGATTGCACACGCCTGGTGGGCCCCCACCGCTGAGGGGACACACCTGGCGCAGAGTTGGGTGGCAAGCCAGGGGCGGACACTGGTACAGAATCCCTCGGTGGGGCCCTGCTGCTGAGCAAACACACCCGAGGTGGAGCCGGGCAGTGAACTGGCTTCGGATTCTCGGCACTGTGCAGCAGACGCTCCTGCACGCCCTGTGGAGGCCCCTGGGGTCAGGTGAAGGTAGCGGACCCTGGATGGGTGTTCCTGGACACCCCACAGAGGCCCCCAGGGCAGAGCCAGGCAGCAGACCCAGGACAGCTGCTCCTGGATGCCCCAAGGAGGCCCCAGGCCAGACCCCGCCTCCCACTGAGCTGACACACCTGGCACAGCTATGCCGGCTGGCTGTGGAAGCTCCCAGTGCAGAGCCGCCCTGCCAGCCTCCATCTTGGCTGGGTTAATTTGCATACAGCCGCTCTGATTGGCTGGTGGGCGTGGCTGTGAGCAGAGGCTCAGCCAGCCTAGGCAGGCAGTTGCAACAGAAGCCTTTGGTTTGCTCTAGCTCCATGGCTGTTGGCCTCCATCTTGGCTGGATTAATTTGCATACAGCTGCTCTGATTGGCTGGTGGTAACGGTCAATTTGCATGTTTCTCTTTTATTATATAGGATGATACATCTACATTTGTGATAAATCATATGGTATCATTATAATTTTTATTTAAATAGTTTTGTGACTTATATAAAAAAATTAAGAGGAAAGGGGCAAAGAAAATATATAATTTTACATTTACAATTTTTATGTTATTTGTTCTTTTAAAGAGACACAGTATCCACCTAGTATTATGAACCTTCAGTCTGAGGAATTCCCTTTAGCATTTCTTATAGTTAGCTCTGCTGGCAACTATACTTTTAATTTTATTTCATCTGAAAGTATCGTTATTTTATCTTCATTCTTGAAGGATATTTTTTCTGGATATAGAAACTGCATTGATTTCATTTTTCTTCCAGCACTTTAAAGATGTTTGTTCACTCTTTTCCACCTTCCATATTTTCTGATGAACACTCAGCTGTTAATTAAATTATGGTTCCTTTATATATCATGTGTTGTTTTTGTTCTTGACACTTTGAGGACTTGCTCTCTAAATTTGGTTTTCAGCAGCTTGACCAGATTGTGCCTGATTATGATTTATGCTTTTTCTACCTGATGTCCTTTGGGCATGCTATATTTATAAATTTCTGGGGTTTTTAATAAAAATTTGGAAAATATTTTTGCCATTTTTTAATTAAACTTATTTTCTCTCTTCTTCTGGGATTCCAATTATACATATTTTGGAGATGATATTTATGTAAACTGGTTATGTTATTTCTTTTTATTTCCAATCTTTTTTTCTCTCTATGCTTCACATTGGACAATTAATATTGATCTTTGCGTTCACTTTATTATTTCCATTCAACTGTTAAATCCATCCAGTGAACTTTTTATTTCAGGTATTGTATTTTTCAGTCCTGGAATTTCATTGTGTTTGTTTTTATCTCTCTTTTGAAATTGTCTGTTTTTGTAATTCATTGAGCTCATATTTTGTTTTATTTCATTGAGAATAATTACAATCGCTATTAAAAAAGTTTTTGTCTGCTACCCTAATATCTAGGTTTCTCAAGTTCTCACCCAACTCATTTTCTTTTCTCTTGAGAATATATTCCACTTTCTTGGATTTATAGTGCATTTTGTGAATGGTAAGTTATATGAAGTCTTGATTTTCCTTTAACAAAGTATTCTTTTGCTTATGAAACTGTTCTCGATTGGCAGTGCCAATTTCAGTTCAAATCATTTGTCTTTAGCTAAGGTGCTTTGAATCCGTTTCATACAATGTGGTTCAATAATTAGTCAGAGAAACTGACAGACAGAATTTGGGAATGTCCTCCCTCTTTCTCTTCTGGGATTCTCCAACTTTCTCCATCAGCTGTGGATTCTCCTACTAGGAAGACTGTGAATTTTCTGACACCTTCCCCACCATGCACTGGCTATGCACGCAGGCTAATAACCACAGATTCTGCGGGCTTACTTACCACATTGCACACCAGTAGTTTTATTGCTCACTTTACCCAGTGGCCACATAAGTTTCTATTGAACGAGTACAAAAAGCGTTTTACAAAGTATCATAATTTAAAAAGATATTAGCTTATAAGAACATGTAATAAATAACTTCAAAATGCAATGGGTATTTAATTTTAAGGCATGCTTTTAACATTTATGAAAACACAACAGTGCTCATGATCTGCCCACAATGTGTTAATACAGCTTCTCTCCTCAGAGTATTTATTCCTTACCAGCATATGTCTATTTCTACTCTGTCTTCAGTGTCTTTGGATCTTTGCTTTCTGCTTTGTGTCCAGGTTTTATAGTTATTTACTATAAAAGATTTCCAGGATGGTCTTATTTATCAGCACCTAAATCCAAAAATCCTTCTCACTTATCTTTTAAATTCAAGAATCTTGTCGGTTGAAGTCAAACACTTTCCAGAGCCTTACAGAAACCTGTTCAGCTAACTCATATGGTGAGAAGTATCTACTAATAGGCCTACTTTTTGCAGTCATTGTTCATCTTCAGAGCACTTAGTTGGCCATTATTATTTTGAAAGTACTCCTTAATTTCACTATTCAACTCAAAAACCCTGTTAATAACTCTTCCTGTGGTAAGCCACCAAATTTCTGTATATTCTGTATATTTATATGGTCTCTGTCCAGGTTTTTACACAGTTTAAAATATTCTCAAGCTAATTAGTCTTTGTATATCAAAGTTAGTCATATGGTAGCATCATCCAAAACTTTCTATCACTTCATCTTGAAGGGTGTTTAACCACACCACTTCTCTAAGAAGAAAGCAGTGTGTTGTGACAATGTGAGTAGATTTTTCCTTTAACAAGATACAAAAACTCTCAGAGACCCAACCATTGACCAGGACCATCATACGCAAATCAACACACTTCTCCCAGGACAGATCATTTGTTTACAGATATGAAGGCTAAACATTAATTCTAATTTGGCCTTTGCTTGTTGTGGGCAATTCTCTGTGTTCTTGAATTTCACAATTACTTGCAAGTCTTACCAACACTGCAGCATGGCATTTATAGGTGAAATCTACTAACTCCAACTAGATAAAAAAGCTATTATGGTTTTTGAGTTTATTTCTCAAAACCTCTTCAGAATCATGTATTGTGTCATCAATACCTCAACTCTTCACTCTGTTTGAAAGTGTGGAACCTTCCAATTTCTTACACTGCATCTTGTCCTAACATTTTATTTGCAGCGATTTTACATGATCACATTATTAGACTCTTACCAACTGTGTGACTTTTACAGTTTGAAGTAATAATATCTGCTACTAAATAACACATCTGGTCCTTTCCACTGTTTTTACTGATTATTTTGAAATTCTAATTACTGTTTAAATCAGCACTTTCTCAAATAGCTGTGACTTGTATGTAAGGGTTTTTGGAGTTTTTTTGTTTTTCAATTTTCTTGGAGCCATTGCTGAGTTTGTAAGTTGTTCAACATAGCAGGGGTTGGCAAACCACTACCCATGAGCCAAATCCCACCAGAGGTCTTCAGAGCTAAGATTGGTTTGTACATATTCAAAGAGTTGTAAACAAGCAAAGAAGAATATGTAAGTGGCCAGCAGAACCTAAAATATTTTCTGTCTCTATTGAGATTTGTTTTAAACCACAGAAAGAATACATACTCTTCCTTCCATTTCCTCTAGTGACCAATGACACATTCTGTGTAAGACAGCTGGCAGGGTTAGTGTAACAGAAATGTCTTTCTTAGAACCGATGAAAAGCAACACAAAAGAAGGAAGTAGATGTGATGGCAGCAGGTCAGGCTTAGCCAAATTCTCCTTAATGTCCCAAACCGCATATGGATAAGTGGAGCCTGTTATGTAACCTTTTTGTGGTGCTACCGAACAGTCAGAGTGAAAACCTCTATGACATCCAGGCACTGTGAAAGTAAAACTTACTCTCCCTTGATATCTGACATCACAGAAAATAGTTCTTGGTCAAAGCCTGGTTTCTTTAGAGATTAGGCAAGTCGCCCTAGCTTTCCCTGGCCAAGCTGGCCAAGCTGACTAATTTTGCAATTTCAACTCAGGCTCAAATACAGCCATGCCTCAGGTTGCCATCTTGGGGGAAGCAGATTTGCTTTTGGAACCTTGGTGACAGAGCAGACAAAGCTCTAGAGCAGATGGGTGAACACTCAGGGAGAGGACAGAAAGGTAGCTGTTGGGAGACAGATATGCTTTATCATTAAGTTCTGTCCAGCAGAAGATGAAGACTGGAAGTAGGCATAACTCAAGACTATATAATCATGAAGATTCTAGATAAATAGGGTATAGGCTTGGCCACCAACTCTCACAGATACAGGAATACAAAAGCCTCCCTAGCCTCAATGTTTTTCAATTCTGTGGTGGTGTTCTTGCTGCAGAGCTCCCCATGGGATCAGACTGTGGCTAGACTTCAGCTGAAACTACATCTTACTTAGCTTATTCTCTGTGCTATCCTCCTCCCCTCACTCCCTTACAGCGTTCAGGAGAGATCACTTTCTCAGTTAATCACTTGTGCAAGAATCCCTGCTGCAGGCTATGCCATGAGGAAATGTTACTCAAGACACCAGATTTAAAGAAAGTGCATGTGCCAGTAGCATCTATTGTGCTGTATTTCTCAGAAACCATGAGTGCCTCAGGTAGAGTGCAGGGATGAGCTTTATACCAAAGCTGTTTTAACCATGAATATTAAATATGTAGATCCTCTGAACCTTAAGAGAAAAATTTAAGGAGAATTAAGTCGATGGGAGTGCAAATTATGGGTCCATATCAATCATAAAGACAAAAAGGGAATGCATAAGTGATTATCTCCTAATTTTCAAGATTAGTTTCTGAAGATCTGTGGCAGGATAGTAAGAAGCTAGGAAAATTCTTAGGCAAGTGGAAAGGGAAACTAAGACTATAAGATTAAATAAGGCTGAACAGTTTGGGCAGCTTGGAGCCAGCTGTGAATCACAGAACCTTATCTTCCCCGAACAAGGACACTTAAAAGCAAAGGATTAATATCTTTCCTCTATAATAAGAGAATGCATAACTTAAATCATCCTGGCCTAGGAAAATAGAGAACAAAGAACCCAGCTAACGCAAGGACAAATATCACTTAGGGGATGCTATGACAGGAAAAAAGGAAAGAGAAAGAAAGGGGAGTTTATGTCACCCACCAAACAAAGAAGTCAGCTGTCTTAGAACTTTCCAAACAAGATGCAACAATGGAAAAGGGGACTTTAAAGCCTACTGTGCAACCTAAGATATATAGCAGAGAAATCTTGAAACCTAAAGGAAGAAGGGTATAAAACCCTTTGAACCCGCACGGAGCACACGCTCAGACCAGCTGAGTGCCCCACTTGTGCTTTATGTCAAGTGTATTTTGAAAATTTGCTTGCCTTGCTTCCTTAATAAATTCACTTGCTTTGCTACAACACTTCTGTCTGTCACTCATTTAAAATCTTTCTTATGATATTTACAAGGGCGGAGAAGGTGACAGTCCTCTTCCTCTGACCTGAAGCTGTCCAATAATAGAACCACCGCAAAACATTTTCAGACTGTCACTAGTCTGGTTCAAAGGGTTAAGTGTATGGTTTTAGTATGTCTCAGTCTTATCCACAGTTTTGTTGTTTTGTTTTTGTGTGTGTTTTTGTTTTTGTTGTTTTTTGAGAGCATAGGGCACATGGTATAATAAATTAGATACTGGTACCTATATTTGGTGCTTTTATCACAGAAGAAAATATGAACAGGGTTTTATGTTGTTATCTGACATGGGATCACCAAAAAGTTCTAGAAAGCTTCAATGAAAAGATTAAAATGAATCTAAGAAATTTATACATTGATGTCTATTTCTTGAAAAGAATATAAATTTGGAACTATAGCTTTTAAATCCCTGCCCAAGCTAATAGCCAAGGAAAAGAGTCTATATAAGAAGGATTGAGCTTTTGGAGATATGGAATGGCCCCAATTTTCATCACTTGCTATTAGCTTTTTATATTTTGCACTTGACAATAACACTAGAGTCAACAGTTTTCTAATCCACTCATCTACTGATGGGCACTTAGGCTGTTTCCAAGAAAACAAAAACACCAATCAGAAAGAATATATACTGAACTGATTTTTGGTGATCCTTTCAATTTCTTAAAAGTGTGGTTTTCTGACTTAATGACCACTGTGCTTGAGGAACTAAATCTAGATCCTGTTCTGACAAGACTTTGAACAACTCCATCATGGCCAGGTTTGATTGAGGGAGAGGATGATGTTGTTAATCCGCATTCTTGGCACAGCTTCTGGTTCAAACTGGTCCTCAATGAATGACTTTCCATGCTAATGAACAATTTATAAAAGCTACTTAATGATGATCTTGGTTTCATACACTGTATAGTTACTTTGGAATCCATAGAGTTCTTTTATTTTGGCACAGATAGCCATTCCATTTAAACAGTCCCTTGAAAGAAGCAATCACCACAAATGGAATGGGATCATTTATAATGCCTGAATGGGCAGGTTTTTTATACCCTCAATGATTCACTTTTCTTATCTATAAATACTGATAATAGAGCCATCCTTTAAAGTTATAAATATTGATTATACTGTAATAATTAATTTTAAATCATTAGCACAATGCTTGGCACAAGAGAAATGTTCAAAAGTTATGAATAAATAACAATTTCTAAGCTTATACTTACAGATTCTAATTGAATATAGTCGTGTTTGGGAATACACTGTGTGTCCTAAATATTTAATCTAATAAAAGAGAATATGCAAATTAACCATCACTCCAAGACACCTAAGCCATGCCCACCAGCCAAGCCACGCCTCCCAGGCAATGGGAGTGGCTGTATGCAAATTAACCCAGCCAAGATGGTGGCTGGCTAGAGCAAAGAGGAGGCTTCCATTGTCTGCCTAGGCCTCTGCTCAAGGTAACAAAGTTTCAATTATAGAAGATAAATAAACCTCAGAAACCTGATTCCAGCTAGCCTTGCTGAGACCTTGGGTCAATGGGAGGTGTGGACAGCCTGAAAACGGCCCCCAGACCCTCACCCAGGCTGGCCACACCTCCATGGGGTAAGGATCTCCACTGGGGGGGGTTGGCCAGCCTGCAAACAGCCATCAGCCCCTCACCCAGGCTGGCCAGGCATGCCAGCTGGTGGACATCCCCCGAGGGTTCCCAGACTGTGAGAGGGCACAGGCTGGGCTGAGGGACCCCCCCCCCCAAGTGCACAAATTTTTGTGCACCAGGCCCCTAGTAAAGTATAATGTAATAGCAGGTATACATGTATGAATCTCAGTTCAGAAATGCAAGTGAACATAAAATATAGCATTATTTTTCTATCATTCCACTAATTTCTCTCCCTGGCTTACATTATGCTAGGATTGTGGAAACTTACTCTTAGAGTCTCCATTTCCCAAGGAGGTTCTAATGAAGCTAAGGCATTGAGTGGGGTGGTGGAGGGGGTGGCATCTTGTCTCCACAGGTGTCCACTGAGACTCTATAGTTATGGTCTTAGGTCAGGGCTAAAATACCCATTCCTGACTCACAGCCTGTTTTGGTCCAGCCCTTTTCCCTCTGACTTCCCTGTTTAATTTACCCTTTTTTAAAACTTTCCCCAGCATTCTAGTATAATATCCACTGCTTGGCAGTGAAATGCTAGTACCTTAAGGTTCTACACAGGAAAATGGTTTTAGAACTAGTTTTTAAGGGATTTATTCTATACCACTAGAGCAGTCATTTTTTTATAACAGCTTTATTAAGATATTAGAAGACTGATACACGAAAATTTGTGCACTGGGGGGAGGAAAGGGGAATCTCTCAGCCTGGCCTGCACCCTCTCACAGTCCAGAAGCCCTTAGGGGATGTGCAACTGATGGCCTTCCTCCACAAGAGGCAACCGGGCAGGCCGGTAAGGGGACGATGCTGGGTCCCCCCACACCCCCTGCATTGCCCCTCCACCACAGCTGATCGCCGCTGCCCCCGATTGCTGTCCTCTCTCTATGCCCACTGGCATATGCTGGTCTGGCATTGCCTGCTCACTGGCCTGCCCCATGCCAACCATTCGGTCAATTTGCATATTACACTTTTATTATATAGGATAATTCACATGTAATACAGTTCACCTATTTGAAGTGTACAATTCTGTGCATATCTATCAACAATTGAATCTAAAAATCAAAATAATGAGCAAAAAAACTGATGAATAAAATAGAATCAGAGGCATGGAAACATGTGACAGACTGAGGAATCTCAGAGGGAAGAGAGGGAGAAGGTGTGGGAAGAGAGGGAGAAGGTGTGGGAAGAGATTAACCAAAGATTTTACCTATGGACACAGACAAAAAGGTGGTGAAGGTCTGAGGCAGGAACAGGTGGAGGGGGAGCAATGGGGAGGGAGGGAAGAAGGGGGAGATCTGTAATACTCTCAACAATAAAGATTTAGAAGAAGAAGAGGAGGAGGAAAGTAAAGAGCTTGTTCCAGAAAGTCAGAGTCAGGATACGGGAATTTATGCAAGAGAGACTGCTGAGTTAAAATGGAATTACAGACACAGGGCCAGGAAAGAACCCTTGGGGAATGGTTTTAATTTTATTTTTGAGGAAGTGAACAAGGATTCAAGAAGTAGAAAAGAAGAATTGTGTAGCAAGTTTAAGGAACTTTCTAAGAGAAAAGAAACTTTGGAGAAAGAAACTGAAAGAAAAGACTAGCATAAAATGTACAGAATGGAAGGCCCTTTCAGTTTAAGACATCCTATTTCATTAGTAGAGGTTGCACAAAATTAGATTTATGAACATCAGAGTTGTGCCTGGCAGAGAGAATACTAGTAAGCATTAAATAAGGCAAGCAACCATTTAATTAGCCTCCAGTGCTCTCATAAAGAATTTCAAAAGTCTACTGGGTGAACCATCTTTGAAGGAGATGCTGGAGGAGACTTTGTTTCTATTCTGGGGAGGGAATACAGCACAGACCAAAGGCACTGCAGTGTGTTTGTGTACTTTCAACTCAGATAAAATCACGAGTGCTATGTTTTCCAGTTTTGCTGTGTACTATTTGCAAAACTTGAAATTGTTGTTTTCCAGATTCACGTGTGCTCTATTATGCAATTAGCCAACATGGAGTGATTTTCATAGCATGCTTTATAACTTACTTTATTACTTTATTTCTTATTAAAGTTTCAGTGAAGTTGCCCATCATTATTTTGAGTATCCACATAGAAACTAGGGAGATTCTAGTGTTGAGGAGCTAGAGTCAGATGGTTTCAGCTTTAAACCTCTCTACCATTTGTTAGATGTGTAATTTAGGACCAAGTATCTAATTTCTGTTCTTTAAGGTAATCCCCACCCCAAAGGATTGACATAAAGCATACATTAGATAACTATTGTAGAATGTTTGACATAATGCTTTGTATAGAGTAAGTGCTCAATAAATAAGTTATTGTTCCTCTGATTGTTATTTGGAATAACCCTTGTCCTAAAAGCAAACCCCCAAAAAACCTATGTTCAAAAGAGGAGGAAGGAAATAAACAGTAGCATTAAGAAGAAGGAATAGGCGTATTATCTTATTTGAAAGTGGGGATAATAAAAACACCAAAGTGGTTGTAAATAGCATATATAAAGTGCACAACCAATCAGTATATTTAAGGGCAAACACTAGGTCAGTGCTGGATTAGGAATGGGCCCTTTAATTGCTCTAAGTTGAGAAATAGGATAGTGCTACATCCAACCAGCAGTGGAGTCTGGCCACACCCACACTGGGTTAAAAATGGTAATCATACAGTAATATCATAACTATATCAAAGTATCACAAAACCAACCCTATTTAATGCAAACATTTGTTGTTATTAGATAGAGATTCAGATCAAATATAAATAATTGGAAAAATTCTTTTGGGAGGGCAGGTTTGCTTTCAAGCAAAAAGATCTTGGAACTTTAACACAGGGGAAAGGAGCACCAAGGAAAGAGAAAAGGACCCAGAATGGGGTAATTCTAAGTTCACGTCGCCTATTGCACAACTGAGTCACAATTCACGGAGGCATTTGGAAGCAGTTTGGGGAGAAACTTTAATGCATACAGTGTCATTGCCCATGGGCAACTGAGGGAAGCAGACAGAGAAGGGCCCTGGGAAGTGAGAGAAAGGATGCCGACATGTAAGTGGATCTGAAGCAGGGAGGACAGAGCGGCAGGGCTTTCTACCATTTGAGCTGACTTAAACACCGAGAGAGATGGTCTCAAGAAAAATCAACAATTCGATCACCAATGTGCCTTATACCTGAATTTGGGCTTCTGTTGAGATGTATTGGCATGAGATCAAAACACCTGACAAGTCCCTTTTCATAAGCCAACATGGGAAGACCATATTGATTTTGACCTTCCTGCTGTGATTTGGGGGACTGTTTTTTTTTCTTATCAGCATTTTATTGCATCAGCCTATAAAGGTCAAGACAGGTTTCTCAATCAGTCCAACATAACCAGTTTTTCCTCTGGCATACAGGCAGGCAAGGCCACTGCATGTGGTGATGGAAGCTATGCCTTAGTTACACAAGGCCTCCAGAAGAGTGAGTGGGGACAGAGCTAGCCTGTTCTGTTTGTCAAGATGCAGGAAAGGAGCTTTTCTAGTAACTTGGACAATAGATCTAATGAGTTAATAGTGTCTATGGAAATAGATTTCTGTTTATCCACTGAAGCCCAAGGTAGTATGTTTGCACCTAACAAACAGTAGAATCGTACTTGCCACAAGATGAGCACATTATGAGAGGCATGTGGACATGGGACTGAAACTGACAAAGGAAAGAAGAGTTTTGTATCTCTTGACTCCTCTCACACTTACCTCATGGCCTTCAGTCAGCACTGGGTGAAACTTAAATGGAATTTATTTTATTTTTCCCATTACCATTTATCCCCTCTAAGACCCCTTTCTCCTCCACACCTTCCCCCATAATCACCACACTTTTGTCCATGTCCATGAGTTCTCTCTCTTTTTTCCTTTTTTGCTCATTCCCTTAGCCCCCTTTCCCCAACCCAGACACACACCAGAGCTGTCTGCCTGCTCTCTATTACTCTGCCTCTATCTTGTTTGGTAGTTCAGTTTGTCCATTAAATTCCACATATGAGTGAAATCATACGGTACTTGTCTTTCTCTGATTGAATTATTTCACTGAGCATAATATTCTCCAGGTCCATCCATCTGTCACAAAGGGTAAAATTTTCTTCCTTTTATAGCAGAGTAGTATTAATATATTTTTTACTGATTTTTTTTTTTACAGAGAGGAAGGGAGAGGGATAGAGAGTTAGAAACATCAATGAGAGAGAAACATCAATCAGCTGCTTCCTGCACACTCCCTGCTGGGGATGTGCCGCGACCAAGTTACATGCCTTTGACTAGAATCGAACTTGGGACCCTTGAGTTTGCAGGCCGACGCTCTATCCACTGAGCCAAACCAGTTAGGACAGCAAAGTAATATTTAATTGTGTAAGTGTACCACAGCTTCTTTACCTATTCATATACTACTGGAAACTTGGGCTGCTTCCAAATTTTGACTGTTGTAAATAATGTTGCAATGAACATGTATAGGGGCATATATATTCTTTTGAATTAATGTTTCGAGTTTCTTTGGATAAATTCCCAGAAGTGGAATTGCTTGGTCATAAGGCAGTTCCATTTTTAATTTTTTAAGGTAACTCCATACTGCTTTCCACAGTGGCTACACAATCTGCATTCCCACCAACAGTGCATAAGGGTTCCCTTTTCCCCATATCCTTGCCAGCACTTGTTTGTTGATTTACTAATGATAGTCATTCTGACAGGCATGAGGTGATATCTCATTGTGATTTTAACTTGCATTTATCTGATGTCTAGTAGCGTTGAGCATCTTTTCATATGTCTGTTAGCCATCTGTGTTTCCTCTTTGGAGAAGTGTCTATTTGGGTCTTTTGCCCATTTTTTTAATTGGATTGTTTGTTTTTATTTGTACAAGTTCATAATTTTGGATATTAGCCCCTTGTCAGATGTGTCATTAGCAAATATGGTCTCCATACAGTGGGTTGTCTTTTCATTTTGTTGATGATTTCCTTTACTGTGCAAAAAAAATCCTTTAGTTTGATGTAGTCCCATTTGTTTATTTTCTCTTTTGTTTCCCTTGCCATAATGTGCTCATCTCATGGCAAGTATGATTCAGAAAAATTATTGCTGCGAGAAATGTCCAAGATTTCACTGCTTATGTTTTCTTCTAAAATTTTTATGGTTTCAAGTCTAACATTTAAGTCTTTCATCCACTTTGAATTTATTCTTGTGTGCAGTGTAAGAAGTTGGTCTAGTTTCATTTTTTGTATGTATCTGTTCAATTTTCCCAACAAAATTTATTGAATAAACTCTCTTTAGTCCATTGTATGTTTGTTTCCTTGGTCAAATATTAACTGGCTACAAAGGTATGGGAAATTTCCTGGGCTCTCTCTTCTGTTTAATTGATCTATATATAGTTTTTATTCCAGTACCATGCTGTTTTGATTACTATAGCCTGGTAGTATATTTTGATAACAAGTAGCATGATTTCTCCAACTTTGTCCTTTCTCAAGATTGCTGTTGCTATTCATGGTCTTTTGTGGTTCCATATACATTTTTGAAACATTTGTTCTAGTTCTGTGAAATATGCCATTTGTATCTTGATAGAAATTCTGTTGAATCTGCATATTGCTTTGGTTAGTATGGACATTTTAATTGTGTTAATTCTTCCTATCTGTGAACATGATATATGCTACATATGCTTCCACTTATTTGCATCTTCTTTGATTTCTTTCTTTAGTGTCATATTTTCTGAGTACAAGTCTTTCATATCCTTGGTTAAATTTATTTCTAAGACCCTAGCTGGTTTGGCTCAGTGGATTGAGCGTCGGCCTACAGACTGAAGGCTCCCAGATTCTATTCCGGTCAAGGGCACATTACCAGGTTGTGGGCTCTATCTCCAGCAGGGGGTGTGCAGGAGGCAGCCAATCACTGATTCTCTCTTATCATTGATGTTTCTATCTTTCTCTCCCTCACTTTTCCTCTCTGAAATCAATGAAAATATTTTTTAAAGCATAATACATATTTATTCCTAGGTGTGTTTTATTCTTTTTTAAGCAATTGGGATTTGGATTTTTTTCCCCTTTGATGGTTCATTATTGGTGTATAAAATGTCACTGATTTCTGAATATTTATTTTGCATCCTGCTACTTTACTGAATTCATGTATCAGTTATAATAGTTTTTTTCTTTTTGTGGAATCTTTAGGATTTTTTTATATAAAATATGTCATCTGCAAATAATAACAGTATTATTTCTTCCTTTTCAATCTGTATGTCATTTATTCCTTCTTGTCTGATTACTGTGGCTAGGACTTCCAATTCTATGTTGAATAAGAGTGGTGAAAGCAGATACCTTTGTCTTGTTTCTGATCTTGAGGTGAATACTGGCAGGTTTTTCCCATTGAGTATGATGTTGGCTATGGGTTTGCTTTATATAGTCTTTATTACATTGAGGTATATTCCCTCTATTCCCACTTTGCCAAGAGTTTTCACCGTAAATAGGTGATGGAT
This sequence comes from Murina feae, assembly GCA_004026665.1. Taxonomy (NCBI): domain Eukaryota; kingdom Metazoa; phylum Chordata; class Mammalia; order Chiroptera; family Vespertilionidae; genus Murina; species Murina feae. The sequence continues at coordinate 32,078 of PVJC01002755.1, read as the reverse complement.
TTTCTCAAATGCTTTTTCTACCTCTGTTGATATGATCATGTGGGTTTTATCCTTCAATTTGTTTATGTGGTATATCACATTTATTGTGTTGTGAATATTGTACCAACTTTGCATCCCCAGGATAAATACCTCTTGATCATGGTGTATTATCTTTTTAATGTATTTCTGGATTTGGTTTGCTAATATTTTGTTGAGGATTTTAGCATCTATGTTCATCAGGGATATTGGTCTGTAATTTTCTTTCTTTGTCATGTCTTTCTCTGGTTTTGGGATTAGGATAATGCTGGTTTTGTAAAATGAGTTTAGGAGTCTTCCCTTCTCTTGAATTTTTTTTGAGTAGTTTGAGAAGGATAGGTGCTAGTTCTTCTTTGAATGTTTGGTAAAATTCACCTGTAAAGCTATTTGGTCCAGGGCTTTTGTTTGTTGAGAGTTTTGTATTGTTGTTGCTTTTTAATTACTGCTTCAGTTTCACTAGTTATAATCTGCCTATTCAGATTCTCTGATTCACTTTTGGAAAATTGTATATTTCTAGGAATTTAGCCATTTCTTTTAGATTGCCCAATCTGTTGGCACATAGTTGTTTGTAATATTTTGTATTTCTTTGGTGTTGGTTGTTACTTCTCCTCTTTGATTTCTGATTTTATTTATTTGGGTCCTGTCTCTTTTTTTCTTCGTAGGTCCGGTAAAAGGATTGTCCATCTTGTTAAAACAAAAAACAAGCACTTGGTTTAATTGATCTTTTGTATTGTTTTTTTATATTCTCTTTTGTTTACTTCTGCCCTGATCTTTATTATTTCACTAGAAGCCCAGTGCACAATATATTGTGCACTCGGGGGGTCCCTCAGCCTGGCCTATACCCGCCCAACCTGCAGCCTGCCACCCGCCCATTGTGCCCTGCCAACCCCACACACACCCCACCCACCACCTGCCCATATTGCCCCGCCCACCCCACACACCCTGGCCCATCACCTGCCCCGCATGCCCTGCTCACCCTGCCGCCTGCACTGCACCCACCTCTGGGGTTGCACTGCCGGCCTCCATCTTGGCTGAGTTAATTTGCATACAGCCACTCTGATTGGTTGGTGGGCGTGGCTTAGGCATCCCGTAGAAATGGTCAATTTCAATATTACTCTTTTATTAGAGTAGATCTCTTTTCCTTACTCTGGGTTTTGTTTGTTGTTCTTTTTCAAGTTCCATTAAATGCAAAGTTATTTATTTGAGCTTTTTCTTGTTTCTTGAGATAGGTCTGTAATGCTATAAATTTTCCTTTAATGACTGCTTTCCCTGTGTTTCACAGACTGTGAGTTGTGGCCTCATTTTCATTTGTTTCAAGATATAGTTTGATTTCTTCCTTGATCTCATTGTTAACCCATTAATTGTTCAGTAAATTGTTATTTTGCCTCCATGCGTTTTTTTTTTCTTTGAATTTTTCAGTTTTCTTCTTATGATTGATTTCAAGTTTCATAGCATCATGTTCAGAGATGATTTCAATATTCTTAAATTTATTGACACTTGATTTGTGTCCAAGTCTAACATGTGGTCTATTCTAGAAAATGTTCCATATGCATTTGAAAAGAATGTATATTCTGCTGCTTTGGGGTGGAATGCTCTGAAGATATCAATTAAATCCATTTGATGTACTGTTTCATTTAAGGATGATGTCTCCTTATTGATTTTCAGTCTGGAAGATCTATCCATTGATCTCAATGGGGGTGTTAAAATTCCCTACTATAACTCTATTATTGTCAATCTTTCCCTTTCTGCCCATTAAGATTTTCTTAACATATTTTGCTGCTCCTATGTTGAGTGCATATCTCCTTCTTGGATTGATTCCTTTATCATTACGTAGTATCCTCTTTTGTCTTACTTAGCCTTGTTTTTAAAGTCTATTTTGTCAGATATAAGTATTGATATCCCAGCTTTTTTCCTGTTCCATTTGCATCAAATATCTTTTTCTATTCTTTTACGTTTAGTCTGTGTGTATCTTTCATTCTGAGGTGGATATCTTGAAGACAGCCTATATATAGATCTTGTTTTCTTAATTATTCTGCTACTTTATGAATTTTGATTGGAGTATTCAAGCCATTTACATTTAAAGTTATTATCGATAGGTTCATATTTACTGTCATTTTATTTTATTACTAGAGGCCTGGTGCACAACATTTGTGCACTGGGGTAGTGGGAAGCCCTGAGCCTGGCCTGCATTCTCTTGCAGCCTGGGACCCCTCACTCCATACCACCCTCTTGCAGTGGAGGCAAGAGAAGCTCCCACCACTACCACTGTGCTCACTAGCTGTGAGCCTGGCTTCTGGCTGAACAGTACTCCCCCTATGGGAGTGCACTGACCACCAAGGGGCAACTCCTGTGTTGAGCATCTGCCCCCTGGTGGTCAGTGAGCATCATAGCTACTGGTCATTCCGCCCTTTGGTTGATTTGCATATTAACCTTTTATTATATAGGATGTTCCTTTTTTTATTCTCTTTTTCTTCTTTTGCTTCTTAAAGCAAGCCCTTTAACATTTCTTGTAATGTTGGTTTGGTAGTAATAAAGTCCTTCAGCTTCTTCTTACCTAACAAGCTCTTTATTTCTCCCTCAATTTTAAACGATAACCTTGCTGGATAAAGTAGCTTTGGTTTTAGATCCTTGTTTTTCATCAATTGGAATATTTCATAACAATTCCTTCTGGCTAGCAATGTTTCTGTTGAGAAATCAGCTGATGGTCTTATGGGAGCTCCCATGTAGATAACTGACTTGCATTTGTAGCTTTCAAAATTGTCTTTAACTTTTGGCATTGTAATTATGATGTGTCTTGGTGTAGGCCTCTTTGGATCCATCTTCTTTGGGATTCTCTATAATTCCTGGACTTTTATGTCTTTTTCCTTTACTACCTTAGGGAAGTTTTCAAACATTATTTCTTCAAATAGGTTCTCATTCCATTGTTCTCTCTCTTCTTCTGGTACCCTATGATGCTGATGTTATGCTTCATGCTATTCCAAAAGTCTCTTAAACTATCCTCATTTATTTTAAGTTTTTTTATTTTTGCTATTCTGGTTGGCTGTTTTTTCTGCCTTGTCTTCCAAGTCACTGATTCAATTCTCTGCTTCATCAAGCCTGTTATTGTTTTGTTCTGTTTTTTCCTTCCAGTGTAGTCTTTATTTCAGATATGGTATTCTTTATTTCTGACTGGTCTTTTGTTATGGTTTCTACATACTTTTTAATGCTGTTGAGCATCCTTATAATCATTACTCTGAACTCTATCTCTGATAAATTGCTTACCTTGATTTATTTAGCTCTTCTTCTGGATAATTCTCTTGTTCTTTCATTTAAAGCCTGTTTCTTTGTCTCCTTATTTTGGCTGTCTGTTTGTGCTTGTTTCTATGTGTTAGGTAACTCTGCTGTGACTCCTAGTCTTGGTATGGTGGCCTATGTAGTAAATGACCTGTGGGACCCAGCAGTGCTGTCTCCCTGATCACATGAGCTGGGTGATCTAAGAATGTCCCTTGTGTGCATTGTGTAGGCCCCTGTTGTAATTGACTCCTGATTGCTATTGGCTCATTCATGCATGGGCTCAACCCTCAATCTGCTGACAGTGAGACTGAACCCCCAATACAGAATGCAGGCTGCTGAGCAGGTATGGTCATACAAAGTGAAATTTGCCTCTGCAGTGTTTGGTGCCTGTCAAGATCTCCCTGTGAATATGCTGCTTGTGAAGTTTATTGGACCCTGCTCTGTCTGCTCTGTTGCTCTGTTTGCCACTGAGTTTATTGGTTCTGGGCCTCTTTAGAGGACTTCTGGTACAGGTCAATATCAGACACTGTCTGTGACTGGCCCTGAGTAACCTGTTTGGGGCCATTAATGGCTCCCTTTGCTGGGCCTTGGTGCATGTGGAAAGGACCTAGCTGTGCACCCAGTTCTGCTTTTACTAGTCCCAGGCACAGGAGCAGGTCAGACTCAAAGCACCCAGAGATTCACCTCTGTCCATAGGCTATTGTTAGGCTCCTAGGCTCCATCACTTAATGAGCCTCCAGCTATAGTCCTTCCTCATCAGGGTGTAAACTCCATAGGGTGGGGTGCAGAAAAAATATCTGCACCGCTATGTTCATAGCAGCATAATTTACAATAGCTAAAATTTGGAAGCAACTTAAGTGCCCATCAGCAGATGAGTGTATTGAAAAATGGTGATACATCTGCACAATGGAATACTATGCTGCTGTAAAACATAAAGAACTGCCCTAGTGTAGTTTGGCTCAGTGTATAGAGCATCAGCCTGTGGATAGAAGAGTTCCGGGTTTGATTCTGGTCAAGGGAATATGCCTGGGTTGTGGGCTCAATCCCCAGTAGAGGGCGTGCAGGAGGCAGCCAATCAATGCTTTTCTCTCATCTGTGATATTTCTATATCTCTCTCCCTCTTTCTTTCTCTCTGAAATCAATCATCAATCAATCAATCAATAAATAAATAAATAAATAAAATAAAGAACTCTTGCCATTTGCAACAGCATGGTTGGACCTGGAGAGCATTATGCTAAGTGAAATAAGCTAGTCAGAGAAAAGATAAGTATCACATGATCTCACTCATTTGTGGAATATAATGAACAACATAAACTCATGAACAAAAATTGATCCCGAGACATAGACGTATCGAACAGACCATCAAACCTCGAGGCAAGGCTGGAGAGGGTGGGCAAGGGGAGACAGGGGTAAGAGATCAACCAAAGAACTTATATGCATATAAGCAGAGACAATAGAGAGGATGAAGACCTGGGTTGTGGGGTAGGCTGGGAGAGGACAATGGGGGGAAAGGGGGACATATGTAATACTTTCAAAAATAATTTAAAAATAAATAAAGTATTGTCTTATTCTTTTTCTCTTAAGGCAGGATACTACAAATACCTGAAAAGAGTTGATTAAAGAAAGTTTAATGAAAGGATTTTTACAAATATGTATTAAGGGAACCAGCAAGGGATAACGATTCCCTTTGGTTGTCAATCTCCCGGAAGAAGAATTTCCAGGGAAAGCAGTGGCTGAAGGGAAGAGCTGCCCTTCTTTTGTAGAAAAGAAGCAGTGTCACCATGTGTGCCTGTCTTCTGTATAGTACCAACACCATAACCCCTGTGCCCCTCGAAAAAGTATGTTCTGGTGTCAAGGTTTTAAGGATTCTCCTTTCTTCCTTTCTACAAATTATTGAAAAGTCTTATACATTTTAGATTGTATATTTGAATTCTGGCTTTCTTGTATAGCTTTTTGTTTTTCTAGCATTTTGGATTGCTTTGAATTTGTCTTATAGAGAATAAATAGTTTTTTATGCATAATTATAAATGAATTCTAGCTTCTTACTTATGCTAGATATTACATACAAGTTGTTCCATTTTTCTTCTTCTTGAAGAACATTGACTTTTCCTTTTAATATGGATTATTGCTTTCTAGGCCTGCTGAAAGTTCTGAGATTTCCTTTTTAAAAAATGATTTTAAGAAGGGTAAGTAATTGGTTATATCTTTTCTTTTATCCCACACTGTCTTTGTCTTAACTTTTCACCTTTGTTTAGCTGAATAATATCACTAAGTAGTACACGCACACACACGCACACACACGCACAAAGAATAGAAGAAAGCATTTTTTTTCTGCTTAATTCTAGAATGGCTTATCAGATTAATGTGGACTGGACCTTTATATTTCTTGCTGCTGAGGAAAGATGGGATACCAATCTTCAGATACAGATTAGTCATCCTTAGATGTAATGTGTACTGAAAATCATGTATTTATCACCTTGATGTAGGATAAACTCTTGACTGTCATGTGTATTACTGCTCATATGCTGTTGGTTTTTACCATTTGGACCTATGCAGAAAACACTTCATGCAGGATAACAGAGAGATATGAAGTACGGGTGGTGCAGATGAGTCAGCAGCAATGATGAGAAGTAAGAACTGCCTGTACCTTATCTTCCCCATTTATCTGCGATATGAACCAGACTTTAGGCAAAACATTGAATCCCACATAGAGAGCTAGGGGAGATATAAAACAGCATTGGCAAAGAGTCCTGATAGAAAGGACCTCATGCCCTACAAAGCACATGCCACAAATGTGTTTAAAAAAAGAATGTGTGCATAATGTTAGAATAATGATGTCAAGAGCAAATGACCTAAATGACTTTGCTCCATTTTATCATCATTCACTGAGCCAAAAACAATAGACAAAAACAGCTGTTGACATACCTCCACCTGAACAGTACTTTGAAGACATAACTGTCCTAAGACATATGAGACTATGAGAGCAATGATTCTCCAAGTCTTCCAAGGTTCTGAATTCTACACTCTCCTGTTTTAGCAGCCTTCAATTTTTTATTACCTCTTGTCTCTTCAGGATCTTTAACTTATAGGTCTCTTCTGAAACCTTCTATTCCATATAACCTGCTTTTCTTATTTTTAAAATAAGGAATGAAAGCAAAAAAAAAATAGAGAAAAGAAAATTTAATTTTTAAAAATTGATTTCAGAGAGAAAGGAAAGGGAAAGGGAGACAGAAACATCAATGACAAGGAAGAATCATTGATCAATCAGCTGCCTCCTGTGTGCCCCCTATTGGGGATTGAGCCCACAACCCAGGTATGTGCCCTGACCGGGAATTGTACTGTGACCTTCTGGTTCATAGGTTGATGCTCAGCCTTTGAGCCACACTGGCTGGGCTAGAAAAATATTTTAAATCTACTTCCTTTTCTGGAGACTCTACTTCACTACAAAGAAATTAGTTACATTTCCAACAGTTTCTTCACCAGCCACCAATTTCTCAACATATTCCTATCTGACTTTTTCTCTTACCAAACTGTGCAACTATTTTCATAAAGATAACTACTAACTTTTTGCCAAAAGATTCAATAAATATTTTGATCCTCTTCTTGAATCAGCAGCCAAAGTGATGACTGACCCCTTCCTCAAACATGCTTATCCTTTGGCTTCCATGATTCTGTGCACTTTTGATAGTCCCCTTTTGTTTGTGGCTGCTACTTCATTGTCTTCTTTGTTGGCTCATCCTCTTCTATGTTGCCTTTAAGTTCATCAAGGCTCAGTTGTAGGCTCGCTGGAGTCTAGACTACCTCCTTAGACCATCTCAAACACACCCAGAGCTTAAATCCCATATACCTTCAGTGTGCATCTATTCTGGGGCTCTCTTTTGAGCTCTGGATGAGGAGAGCTATGTGAAAACTTTGTTTGCATGTATCAGAGGCACTTCCCACTCAAACATCCTAAGATGAAAAATTATCTATCCCCCCAAGTTAGCTCATCTGTGGTGTTTTTTTATTAAGGTAAATATATCAGCACCAAAATCTACTCAACTGAGCAAGCACGAAGCTTGGGAGTTTTCCTTGCCACCTACCACTTGCTCATCTTCCATCTATAAATCATTACAAAGACTTGTTCATGTTATCTTCTGAATATCCCTTGAATCAATTTCTTTTATCTCTTCTCTTATTACCATAGTCCAATCTACCACCAACTCTCACCTGAATCACTATAACAACCTTTTAATGGGCCACTTCATATCCTCCATTCAATTTTCTATTCTGTTGGCAAATTGATTTTTGCTTAATTTAACCTAAATATGATCATGCAATTTCCCAGCTTAAAAGCCTGTCAATAGATTCCAATTGCATTAAAGATTAAGATCAAAATACACATAGTGTATACAATGTAAACCCTGCCCCCCCCCCTTTCCACCTCATTTCTCACTACTCTCCCTCACAGGGGAACGTGCCATGTTCAGTACTGCCTCAGGCATTTGCATAAATGCTTTCTCCTCCAAACAATCTTTTCTTCTCCCCAAGTTTACTTAGTTAATTCCTACTCCTACTGCAAATTTTAACTCAAACATTACTTTCTCAGGGAAGCATTCTTAGAACTACCATTCCAGGTCTAGCTCACCTTTTTAGCATTATTGAAGCTTCATGTCTTTCTCTCACATCACTTTCCATGGTTCATAATCCAATATTTGATCAATTTCTGTCTTCTACCTAGACTGTATACTCCATGAGAGCAGAAAGAGCATGAGTTTCCCCATCACCATTGTAGCCTCAGAACCTAGAATAGCAATTGGCACAAAGTAGATGCTGAATAAATAAACGTGTCAGTAATAGTGCTTCACTGTGCAAGGCAGGCAATAAGAGGTAAATAAAGGTATTAATTTTATGTCTCAGGTAATAAACATAAAAAGACTCAGAGAAGGAAAACATAATATGAATAAAATTTCCAGTGACATATTTATGAACCTTTTAGGAAAAGGTGGTTGGGAGAGGATATATAACTCTACACTATGTCCTTTGCAGTGCTGTCAGATTTAATCTGAAAAGAAAAACACCTCCCAATAATCAATTCTATAAGAAAACTTTTAAAAAGAAACAAAGAAGAATAGCGGTTTATATTAAAATGCTATATTTCAGACTGAATTTTCATTAGATTTCTCTATAAAATAGATCTACTTCTCATCCTACCCAAAATACCTAGAAAAAAATAGTTCAAAAAATAATGAATCACAAAATAGAAAGGTATGATCAGATTGACAGGGAGAGTCCAAAGTAGAAAACCATGATCTATATTATATGCAGGAGAAGACTATTCCAGAAACAAACAATTTCAGAGAAACTCTAAACCGGGAAATCAATTTCTGTTGTGAGCCACACAGTAAATGTTTCAGGTAGAGTGTAAAATAAAGTGAGGCTAGTGAGCTTTAAAAAGGAGCACTTCCTTGGTATTGTATCCTAGGCACCTCTCTTTCCTCACCTTAGTCCTAGTCTTGATTTTAGGTTTTGTTAGTTATGCACTCTGTAGCAATTAATCAATTCTGTCATTGCATACTAAAAGCAGTCATGGATATGTAAACAGGGCCGTGCTCCAATAAATCTTTATTTACAAAAACAGGTAGCAGGGTGGGTTTGGCCTGAGGGCAATAGTTTTCCTGACTCCTGCCCCAAGTTCAGGATCCACAAACACAATGTAGCACAATTGGGCAAGAATATAAAAAACAACAGTAAAAAGAGTTACACCAGAGGAGATCCTCTCCTTACCACTGGGTTTTCTCCACTCCATACTGAGCAGTGGGCAGTAGAATTTCCCAAGTCCTATAGAATCATCACATGCTCAAAACTGTCTTTTAAAAATATTCTCGCGTTTTAATGCAGTCACATTTGACTGACTATAGAGTTCTAATCTATATGTATAAAAGCCTAAGCAACCTTTAGGACTGAACAACTGGAACAACTGGTCGACCAGTCGCTATGCCACACACTGACTACCAGGGGGCAGATGCTCAATGCAGGATCTGCCCCTTGGTAGTCAGTGCACTCCCACAGCCAACCTCCCGCAGCCGGCCAACCTCCCCTGGTCCTTCCCTCTGACTGGCTAACTTCCTGAGGTCCCTCCCCTTAGCTGGTCCCTCCCCCCAGATGGCAGCCAACCTCCTGCCATCCCTTCCCTCCCGCTGTACACAAATTTGTGCACTGGGCCTCTAATGTAAAATAATTTCCTCTCAGAATCAGAGACTGTTCTGTTGTCTTCCAGTACCTTGTATTGATGATACAAAAATCCATTGACATTCTGCTTCTTATTCTTTTCTAAGTAATCTTTCTTTTTACTCTGGGAACTTTTAGGGTTTTCTTTTGATCTTAGAGAGAAGAGAAAAAAATCAGCAAGTAAGTATAGTGGATAGGAAACATAAAGGAAAATGTCAGGATATAATCTGGCCTGATCATATGAATGGACTAAATTCCTCTATCAATTTACAGAAAAAAAAACCTCTATTTTTTTAAAAAAATCCAATCATATGTATCAAATGAACTAAAAAATGTCTGGAGGCTATGCTAAATATGATCAATAAATATTTATTCAAGGGTCTTAGAGTTTACTGATTGGGGACATAGCTAAGCAGAAACCAAGAAGTGTCCCAAAGAAGAAAGCAAAGTAAAAAGTTCAGCAATAAATAAATAACACATGCCAGAAGGCTAATAATCACTCCCAAGGGAGAGGATGACGGAAGTGATGGTGTGTAACTTCTAAGGCTAGATCATAAAAGAAATGTAGCTTTCTACCTTGCTCACAAAAATATTTGCTCTAGAAGCTTTCAGCCATTGTGTAGGTATCTGGCTAATAAGATTGACATGTTGTGAGTAGTCCAAACTAGCTCATGTTGGGTGAAAAGGCCCTCCAACTATAAAAAAAAAAGAGAGAGAGAGAGAAATGCCCAGTTGGTCCTCAGTTGTACCAGGACCCTCCTGATTCAGCTCCAGTATCTATCTGACTATAACACAAACACTGAGCCAAAGTGTACATGACTAAGTCTGTCCTGAGTTTCTGACCCACAGAAACTGAGAGAGATAGCGTATAAGTTCAGGGTGTCTTAGAGTCGACATTGCAGAGTATGTAAATGCCCTGCTTGCCTCCTTCCACAACCACACCAAACTTACAACTCATTATAGAACAATCCCAGAGAACCATCTGATGACTAGCTAAACAGAATTCTTATAACTAAGGAAGTAAAGAAAAAGCCACATGGAGACTAATAGGAGGGTCGAAGACATGTAACAGTTTGGTCCCACACCCGTGTTTGGCCAAGTCACGAGTGATGGACACAGATATCAAGGGAGTAAGGGCATGAGTGGAGGGGGGGAGGAAAGAGGGGGTAATAAGGACACATATGTAATACCTTAATCAATAAAGAAAAAAATAGAAAAAATAGAATCAGGAGTGAGCCCAGCCGGGTAGCTCAGTTGGTTTGAGTGTGGCCCCATGCACCAAAGAGATGTTGCAGATTTGATTCCCAGTCAGGGCCGAACAGTGATTCTCTCTCATCATTGATGTTTCTCTCATCTTCCTCTCTGAAATCAATTTTAAAAAATTTTTAAACAGAAAGAAACAAATAAAAGAAAGCAGCATGGAAAGTTCTTTCACAGACAAATCCTAACAAAGAACTGTTATGTTGTATAAACTTTCCCAGAAGATAAAGATACAAAGCTTCTCAACTCATTCTTTGAGACTATTATAACTCTCATATTAAAACCAGATGAGGATATACCTTAAGATAAAGAAATTAAAACTCTAAGCTAATGTCACTCCTGAAACTACCTGTGAGAGTTCTAAGTATAATATTAACAAATTGAATATAACAATATATCCTATGTAATAAAAGGCTAATATGCAAATTGTCTCATTGGGAGTTCAACCCACCTGGAGTTCAACCACTTGTTATGACGTGCACTGACCACCAGGGGGCGGTGCAGAATTAAGGAAGGCCCCAGCCAGTGGCTGGCAGCTGTGGAAGGAAGGCCCCAATCGGCCCTAATCACCAGCCAGGCCTAGGGACCATACCCATGCATGAGGAAGCGGGATTTATTTCAGATAAACATGGTGCATTCAATATTAGGAAATGATTCCATGTAGTATTTTTGCACTGAAAGATTAAAGGATATAAACCATGCGATTATTTCAATAGATAGCCAGAATAGTATTTTAGAAAAGCCAACACCCATTCATGTTTAAAAAACTTAAATGCCAGGGCTGACCAGCAACCCCTGAATGACGGATGAACAGATTACTCAGACACAGTTTCACTGTGGGAGAGAGGGCTAAGGGACTTGCCCAGCTGAGGAAGCCAGGCCACCTTGATTGCCTGCCTTGTTAGGCCTTTATTGGAATATTTATATTTAGATACAATCAGTAGAGTGAGTAATCTTGGGAGAACACATGTCTACCTTATCCTCTAGATGGGGCATCCAGGGATTAAACATAAGGATTCCAGTAAACACCCCAGGGTCTGCATATGCACAGGCTTATTTGGAAATGTCAAGGAATAATTAGGGGCACTGCCTTTGACAATCCCCTGAGTCTCCCCGAAGTCAGAATTCCAATAAACAAGGAAGGTGGCCTTCCCCACACTTCCCCTTTATCAGAATGTCCTCCTTACAACTTTCCAACCAAGTCTCTTGTGCTCCCCAACACTTAAATTCATAGCAAGCTGGAACATGCAAATCAACTTTTATATACTTCTAAATTCTATAAGTATTTAAGGTAAACTTATGTGTTCATGCTTGTTTAATTTAAAAAATAACAAGCCCTGGCTGGTTTGGTTCAGTGGATGGAGCATCGGCCTGCAGACTGAAGGGTCCCAGATTCTATTCTGGTCAGGGGCATGTGCCTTGGTTGTGGGCACATCGCCAGTGGGAGGTGTGTAGGAGGCAGCTGATCGATGTTTCTCTCTCACTGATGTTTCTAACTCTCTATCCCTCTCCTTTCCTCTCCGTAAAAAAAAACAAAATATCAGTAACATATATTTTAAAAAATAAAATAAAAAATAACAAGTCATGCACAAATGATCAAGTTATATGATCAAATGTATTGCATAATTTCTCAGCTCTTCACTTTTTCAGACTTTGTTACAAGATCAAAAATAATACACACTTCCAAATGAGTAAAAATAATTGGAATGAATAAGTATGATCTATATACATTTATTTCTTCTTTGAGTCTTAAAACAGACTTATATACTAATTAGAATTCAGGGCCAATATAACTCATTACATTTCAGTATACTCACACACATGAATAATTAGTTTGAATAATTTCATTGTAAAGAAACTTGTGAATTCTTAGTAAATATAATGGTTCTGGCACGCAGCTTTGAAGTCATTCTTAAAACTTGAATATTCTTGGCACATGAAGAACTACACTAGAATATCCAGAACATGGGTATTCTGTAAGGAAAAGATCATCTTCTGAAAGTGAAAACAGAAAGCAATGAAATTATAACAGCAAGAGCCGAAGAAACAGCTTACAAATGTACTGTTGGAAAACTTGGAAGATGACCAATCCCCATGTCAAGAACATGGCTCAAATGTCACTAACGTAAAATGAAATGGTGCTGTAACTTGCCTGGCACATTGAATGGCCTTATGGAATTCGTCACTATTTTCGAATACTATCCAAGAAGAGGGTGCATTGATTCTACAAGACAAACAACCCGAACCTTGACAGACATACCCCCAGAATTCTTTAAAAAGTGAATTTTTAAGACTTAGATGGCTTAATGGACGTATTTTTTTAATAGAATCTAACAATCAATGTCTTATTCTCTATCCAGCAAACAAATTATTAACATGCAAACTGGTTTTCAGAGAGAACCTGCTGTACAGGTAACAGAATCCCATTGTCAAGTCAGGTTTATTTCACACTGCAATTACTGGAATTTTCCATCAAAGAGACCCATGCATTGCTTGTCAGTTTAGTGTTTCTCAGTCCTCTATAGTTTGATCACCTTTGAGCCATTTGATGAAATTCTTTCTGAACCAGTATCTATGGGGCACGCAGTGCACATGCACAACTCAAGAATTCTAATTTCAGAGCAGACCACAAGGATTCCTCTCTGCATGAGGAGCCCCTCAGCCTCATATGAAAAACGGGGGAAAGCTTTTTGGGATTGATAGTATAACTAACACCCTGGACAAAGATGGGATCCAAAATGTTTCCTTGCCTCTTATTACCAGGTATTTTAGGAGAACAGAAAATTCCCCACTAGGAAAGAAAGAGATATGCAGCCCAGGCCAAGGTAAACAGGTGGTTTCTTCTGGGACCTACAGCCAAGTTCCACAGCAGATGGACTGTGGTTAGACTTCTTTTGGAGGAAAATGTTCTCTCACTCTGTTGTCAGAGGGAAAAACAAGAGGAATAATGGTTAAATGAAGAAAAGAAACTTCTTTTTCTTTTATTGGTGTTATTAGCCAATATCTGAGAACTACACCCATTGGGTTTACCAGCTTATATGGTCACAGACAAAAGCTGGTAAAATGAGGAAGGAGTAGAGTTGGGAGTCAGAGACTTCTTTTTTTGGAAAAGGAAAGAGGTACTGTGATAACTGGGAAATGGAGGTTTTTGTTTTATTTTTTCTTTCAAATGAGAGAGGTTCAAATATGTTTATATGCCAAGGAGACGTCAAGAGAAAGGGGATGTCTGAAAGTTCAGAAGACAGGTGTGATGACTAATGAACAGGACCTAAGCAGAGAGGTGGGGAAGGGGAGGGGAGGATGTGGGATGGATCCAGAGTATAGGTGAGAGAGATTAACCAGAGGCAGAAAGAGGGATACCTCTTTCCTTGAGCCTGAAGGAAAAAAAAGAAAACATACATGGGTGTCTACATTTGTCAGGATAAACCTGGTCGTGCTGTGGTAACAACCTCCAAAATCTTCACGGCTTACAAGAAAGGTTTGTTCCATATGCTACATTGCCAGGGCAAGTTGGGTCTGATTCGGTCCACATTTCAGGATTTAGGCTTGTGGATCAGGCCCTCACTGGAATCCTGCCATCTTTGTGGCAGAAAGAAGAGAATGGCAAATCATGCATGAGTGCTTAAAGCTTCTGCTGGAAAGTGATGCACAACACATCACATCAGTTCACATTTCATGGCTAAAGCAACTCCTGTAATCATGCCTGAGGTCAATAGAACAGGCACAGAGGAGAGGAATGATGAATATGGGTGAGCAATACAATAGAGAGAGGCTTGGATATGGGCAAACCACGCAATCTATCACAAGGCCCATCCTGCTTTTGTTGGTGATAGGAGTTGCTCCTTCATTCATTTAATAAATATTCATTAAGCACTCCTGCTTGCCTTAATCCCAGCCTCTAACAATCATTAATCTACTTTCATTGTAGAACTTCTACAATTTTAAAAATAAAATCAGACAGTATGTAGCCTTTCATGTTTAACTTCTTCAAGAAAACTAGCTTTATGTTGAGGCTATGAAAACAACTTACAGGTTTAAAAAGGCAAGGAAAGTAGTCAGGCTCACCAATCTGATTGCCCATCTGCTTTGGCTTCATCCTAAATACTATTTCCCAGGAAAAATTGAGTCTTAAGTGCTGGTTATATTTTTTTTAGAACTCATTAAAATAATTATTAATGTTAAAAATGTTAATTTGAGCACATCTCAGATCAGCAAGCCTCACTTAGGAAAACCATTAAAAGATCTGGACAACCTTTTATACTTCTAACACTCACATTCTCTCAATCATTAATTTTGGCCATTGAGCCTTAAATAAAGTGGCCGTTAGCCAAATGTATAAGTAATTTTAACTCCCCAATCTCCACATATAGCATCATAACATGCGAGTCCACATTTAACTTACTTTTAAAGATAAATTTAAACCTTTTGCTTTCTACCTTTATTTCCCATTTTATTTGGTTGGGATAAGAAAAATTTGTTTGGATATAATGGAAACCAAAAACACAACTAATAAAGGTGGGAGATTGAGACTTGCCATGCAGCACACATAGATTGGGAAGACATGAAATTTGAAGAAAAGCTCTAGAACTGGAACTTTGCTAGCCAGGGCTTATGTACTCTAATGTAATTGGAAGAACTCTACAGGAAGAGTACTGTGGTTGTAACTCCCCATTTCCTTAACTTCGTTTTTTCCTCTAATATAAATACTCCTCTATTTTGGCACATAGGCCAGAATGTGCATGTAGCTTGCTATGTCTGCTTGTACTGGGTTGCAACCCCTTTCTTTTTCCCAAATAAATCCTTTTTTGGTGATAAAACACGTGGTTGATATTAATATTCAGTTGAAAACAGGAACATTTTGCAATGTAATGCCTGTAGACGACCCATGTAAGTATAGTAATTCTTCCCGTATGTGGGTTACTATATCTGTTTCCATTAAACCACTTTCTTTCCCAGTTACTCTGGCACTTCCATACTTTTAGGGTAAGAGTCATCAGTTTTCTGTGTGTCTCTGTGTGATTGTAGAGGACCCAGCAGCCTGAGTTATTAAACAGTGCTTTAGGGATGGTTAGCAGGTAATCAGATCCATGAAAATCCTTTCTGTAGATGAGGCCTTTTCTTTAGCAAATTAGAACTCTAATGGAGGTTTGAATAAGAAAAAGGTCCAACCAATTAAAAAGTTCCTTTGTTATTGTTTGTCTTTGTGGTCCTTGTTGCTGCTTGGTAAGGCTAGAGGAGGTGTTGAAGGGTTATGGATAGGAACAGCGTCATGACTTGCAGGTGGGTGAGCCTCACATCCATTTCTCCAGTGTGTTTTTTACTGAGATAAAATCAAGTCAGGTTGGAATTCTGAGGCAACTTAGAAATACAAAAGTGTACCAAAGGCTGGCTGGAAGGGTATGTGGGAACAGGAATGGCGTAATAACACCCACTTGGCTTGATCAAATGGACGTGTCCAGGCACTCTATGGGATATAAACGTGGAGCTGGATGCCCAATCTACCCTGCTTAGATTAATCCAGGGCTTTGCATAAAGGGACGGGTCCATTTGAGTCTTTATATTTGTCGGGTTTTGTCATGTTGTGAGGGCCTATGAGAAACCTATGAGAAAGTTTCTCAGACTTTCTTACATGCTACTAGGTATGCTAGCTGTTATTCTTTTCAAAATGTTTTTATTTCAGAGAGAGGAAGAGGGGGAGAGATAGAAACATCCATGAGAGAAAACATCAGTCAGCTGCCTCCTGCACCCCACCCCCACTACAGGATTGAGTTCCCAACCAGGGATCAAACTATGACCTCCTAGTTCATAGATCAATGCTTAACCACTGAGCTACACAGGCCGGTTACACTGTCTTTCAAGGAAGGCCATTTCAAAATGAAATCATGATTTTGTATAGGGTGATAATTTCGTAGTTCTAGTTCTAAACCCCGATTAATTCAAAATTGGTCCTGCTTAAGCATGTAGTTTCATATAGAGTGTGCCTAATTCTATATAGACAAACGGTGATTTTCTATTGGTAACATGACCGCATTTTCCTCTGGAGATTGCTGTGAGGGTTTAAGTCACTAATATGTGTACAGATCTATGACTGTCCCCACATTTAACATGTCAATGTAATAACATTTTTACCGGTACTGATATTAAACTTTCTCACTTTAAAACTTCAAATTCAATTCAAATACTGCAAGATCCAAGTTTATTTTGCTTTTTTAAAACAAAAATGGTACCATAAACAAAGCCCATTTTGTAATTATAATCCTTTCCCCCTAGTACAAGGCAGCATAGAAAAATGGTGAGTTATACAAACATGGATTCCAAGAACTAAGCAAAAATAATTTGCCATTTAAGTAAACTAGGTTATGAAAATTTTAAATGAAGAAAAAAACACCAAACTGAAAGGGACTAAAAAGATCATTTTCCTTCTCTGAACTGCACTGCTTGAACTAAATTAACAAAATCTCCCAAAATAAAAAATATTTAATTTAATTATTTGAATGTTTTTAAAAGCACTTTTCCCCAGTAAATACCGGGTCAACAAAACAACAAAAACAACTGCTTCTTTGTTTTATTTTAAACCTGTTGCTGAAAATAATTCTAAGTGTATTCGTATTATTTACTACTTTAGTGAGTGTCTGGCGATCTCTCAGCCCTTCTGTGAATTTTGACTATGGAGTCTATCTACAGATGGAGGCAAATGTCAAGCATCTGAAGGGTCTCCAGAACACTTGCTGGACCAAAGTTACTTTTGACTGAAGAGGTCTGTTTTCTTGCGATGAATCTCTCTCAAGTCACACTCCCCTTCTTCACCCATAAAAGAAGACTTCCCCTAGCTTGAAGAACAGTCTATAAAGTCCCCGTATCTGTTCCCATTAAACCACTGCCCCCCCCCCCCAGCTACTTGTATCTTGTAAAACCTAAGCCTTAAAATTAAAAAAAAAAAAAGAAGCAGGAACTGACTACGTGGACCAAGGGAATCATAGTTTTACGCAACAATGCAACCATCTGGGCACTGAGCAAATGGATGGTGGCCTCTGAAGTCATCCGACGTGGTCACCTGCGTCTTCACCTGGAGGTTTCCTATGAGTTAACGATTACAGCCACGATAAATCCGCTTTCCACCGTCCGAGACGTGGCCCGTGGCCTTTTACTTCTGGGCAATGTTGGTTTCAATTAGGTCTTGTCTTCTCACTAACTGTGAGGACTGGATTCATCCCCTGCCTTTCGGTGCAGGCTATTTTTTTTCCGGAAAAATGAAAACATCCCTCCAAGGATCCAAGAGCTCAGCCATCGGGCCGGAGGAGAGCGGGGTCCGTGTATCAGCGCAGAGGGCCCTCAGCCCGGCTCCTCCCCGCAGGCCTGCGGACGCCGAAGCGAGGGCTACGAGGGTCCGCAGACCAGGGGGATGGCGGCCACAGGCTCGGTCCTCCAGCCACGCCGGAGACAACACAACGGCGCCCAACAGTGGGACGCAGAGACGGGCAGTGGCGTGACTTCAGGCTCAGAAAACGGGCCACGACCGGGCAAGACAGGAAGGTGTCCGCCAGGCCGGCGCCCCCGTGACTGCAGGAGCGGCGAGGCTGTGAGCGGCGCCCTCCGGCCCCCGCCGCGCAACCCGGGGAAACGAAACCCTGGGTCAAGGGCCCGAGCGGCCCCACGGCCTCCAGCTTCCCGGGGGGGCGTTCCCAAGAAAGAGCGCGTGCCTCACGTCCTCCCCGCCGGCCCCGCCCCCGCGCACTGCGCACGCGCGCCCCGCCCCGCCCCGCCCCGCCCGCGGTCCCGCCTCCACCCCTGGACA
The DNA here is from genome assembly GCA_004026665.1 of Murina feae. Classification (NCBI taxonomy): domain Eukaryota; kingdom Metazoa; phylum Chordata; class Mammalia; order Chiroptera; family Vespertilionidae; genus Murina; species Murina feae. Next base: position 13,525 of record PVJC01002755.1, on the reverse strand, counting down.
GTGGGCGGGGCGAGGAGCCGAGGTGAGGCCGCCCGACTCCCGGCTGCGTGCGCGTGAGCCGCCGCCGCCACCCCCGCCGCGTCAGGGCCGCCGGCCCGCCCTCCTTAGGCCCCGCCTCGGCGCTCCGTTTCCCCCTCACCTCCCCCTCCGGCCGAGCGGTGACTTAAGCAACAGAGCGCGGTGAAGCCCATTTTTCCTCCCTCCTCGCTGCGGTGCTGGGCAGCCCCCCCCGCCCCCCTGTACGCGGTCCCCACTCCAGCCGAGATGAATGCTGCGGCAGAAGCCGAGTTCAACATCCTCCTGGCCACCGACTCCTACAAGGTAGAGGCTGGGGCGGGGGCAGGTGAGGGAGAGGAGAGGCGCCTGGGGGCAAGCGCGGGGTGGTGGGGTCGGGGGGCGGCTGGAATGGGGGCGTGCACCGGGCAGCCCCGAGGGAAGGTGCGGGGAGCGGCGCGGGGCAGGTGAAGCTGGCGGCGCCTTGGGCAGGAGGTGGATGGAGGAGGGATGGAGGGATGGACGGCAGGAGGCGGGGCCTGGCGGTGCGTGGTGGGGGGGCGCGGCGAGGGGCTGAGGCGGGCCGGGCCGGTGCTGCCTGCTCGCGGGTTCTCCCTCCGCCTTGGGCTCGGGGTTCCGGGCTCCTGGCTCCGGTCGGCGGGGCGGGCGCGGCCCGGGCTGGCTTGGGCGTCTCTGGCCGAGCGGACGCCCGACCTAGGACCTCGGCCTTTTGGCGCCGGGCCGGGCCGGGCCGGGCTGGGCTGGGTCGGGCCGGGCGAGGACTCGCCCTCGGAGCGGGTCAGTTAAGTAACAGCCCCTGGGACTCGGGGTGGAGCGAGGGAGTGGGGTTGAGAAGTGGGGTTCCCGGCTCAGCTATTGCGGGCAGAGTGTGTCCCTTTTCGGAGAAGGTGAGGGCGAGGTCCCCCAGGGGTCCCGGAGCCGCCGGCCGCGTTCCTCTCGCCTGCCCCAGCGGCCGTGCCGGGTTTCTCCGTCCGTCCGTCCGTCCGTCCCGCCCCACGGGCTCCCGCGGATCGCTCCTGATCTTTAACCCCTGGTCGCTCCACTCAGGCCACCCCAGGATTTCTGAGAAATGGAAAGTGAAACGCGAGAAGTTCAATGAACTGCTGCAGTGTTAATTCAGGAGAATGTATATGCGTGTTGGACTGTTGCATGCATAGCTGCCCCGTTAATTTTATTGGGAACACACACATTAGGAAAGAATGATGGGGCAGATCTGCCAGATGTTTACTCCCCTGCTTTCTGAGTGCCGTTAGATAGCATGTAGGTAACAGAACTTACTCGGTGACCTTGGGTCTGTCACCCCATGTGCTCTTTTTCTGTGCATGGCATTGCTAAAGTGTTGGCTTGTGATTGCTTGTTAGAAGTTAAAAATAAAATGATAACTTGGAAAAGTGGGTTACTAGTAGTTGTCTTTGGTCATGTGATCCACTGTGGTAGGGAAGTTCTTGGAAAGGCAAATCAACCTTGTGGGAAATCTAGAACTCAGGAGCAAGTTAGACTTTGCTCTCACAGAATTATTTTATGCACCTGAAATATTTCTCATGCTTCTCTTTAAATGTCATGCTTGGGGTTACACATTTTAGAAGCTTATCTTTTCATGAAGTGCATCAATTACATAACTGAAATTAAGTTTTAGTAAAAGAGCCACATTTTCCTGTGTGCCTGTTTCCTTACGGCATATATTTATGTACTGGTAGTGCTCTGTTAGCTAAAGCAAGGCCATACCAGTTTAGGAAACATTTTTAGTGGAAAAGGTTTGCTGAAGATATTATGAGAGATTTAGTTTGTCTCCTTCTGTAAATAATTTTAAAGTTATTGTGAAGCCATTTTCTCTGATAATCTAAGTCAAAACAGTGCTTTAAAAAATATGGTTTGGCCCTAGCCATTTTGCCTCAGTGGATAGAGCATGGGCCTGCAGGCTGAAGGGTCCCAGATTCAATTCTGGTCAAGGGCACATGCCAGGCTTGTGGGCTCAATCCCCAGTAGGGGGTGTACAGGTGGCAGCCAATCAATGATTTTCTCTCGTAGTTGATGTTTCTATCCCTCTCTCCCTCTCCTTTCCTCTCTGAAATCAATCAATAAAGTATATAAAAGAACTTGAGCTCCCTTTTTGTAGTTCACTTTAATTTTGAATACTATGAAACTTTTTGTTAGTATTGCTTAACATTTTTTAAACTGAGCTCTCAACTTCCCTACCCATTCATTCCAAGGCCTTCTACATCTCAGTAAATGGCAGCATTTACCCAGGTGCTCAACCCAAACATTTAGGAGACATCCTTAATTCCTCCCCCTCCTTATCCTCCAGATCTAATCTATCAGCCTAATTTCCCTTTACCTCCAAAGATATTGAGCCATTTCTCTCACCTAGCCTAGTCTCTAGCAGTAGCCTCTCATCTGATGCCCCTCTCCCGCTCTGGTCACCCTGTAATCTGTTCTCCACCTCACTGCCAAGTGATCCTTGTAAAATGTAAATCACCCAGCTTAAAACATACTAATGGCTTCCCTTTGCACTTGATATAAATTCAAGCTCCTTGTTGTAGCCTGTTCTTGTCTCTGCATCTCTCTCTGACTTCAGGACCATGTACCGCTTCCTCCCCATTCTCTAAGCACTGACCACTCTAACCTTCATTCTTTTCTGACCCTTGAGTCAAGTTATTTCATATATCCTTGTCATTTAGGTCTTGCTCATATGTCACCACTTCAGAGAATCCTTCTGGCCTCCCATTTAAAGTACTCTCCCAGGCTCTCTTTAGCCCGCCATTTTCTTTTAATTTTTCATAGCATTCATCTAAACCTGACATTATTTTGCTTGTTTATTATTTTCTGACTTTTCAGCCTTCTTTAGCCCTATGAGGATAGAAACTACTTTAATCTATTTATTTCTCTGTCCTCAACATCTGAAACAGTGCCTGATATATAGTAGATACAGCATATACAGGATGGGGCAAAAGAAGATTTATAGTTATGAGTCCAGGAAACAGTTTATTCTTGTATTACATACTCATTATCGAATTATTTTCCATACAAACAACCGTAAACCTACTTTGCCCTGCCCTGTATAATTGTGGATGAATGAACTATTTATAAAATAATCCATTGATTTCAGTTTCTGCTATATCATCTCAATTTCTGGTGAAGGTTTCAAGGGGTTCAGAGTGACCAGTTTAGCAGAAAGTAAAATGAAGAGGGCAGAAAACCTAGCAAAACTAGAATTACTATAAATCATCCATTGGCTGTATTTTTAGAATATTTACTAAGAAGCTCTATATAAAATGTTTTCCCTTAAAACAATGTTATATGCCAATATAAATAGATCTGAACATACTCTTTTATGCTATACTAGAGGCCCGGTGCACAAAAATTTGTGCACTCAGGGGGTCCCTCAGCCTACCCTGTGCCCTCTCACAGCTGGGACCCCTCGGGGGATATCCACCTGCTGGCATGCCTGACCAGCCTGGGTGAGAGGCTGATAGCTGTTTCAGGCTGCCCACAGCCCCTTTAGGGTTCGGGTCCCTACTGGGGTGCCTGACCAGCCTGGGTGAGAGGCAGAGGGCCGTTTCAGGCTACCCACAGCCCCTCCAGGGTTCGGGTCTCTACTGGGATGTCCGGCTGGAAGCAGCTATCTGGGATTTTTTAAACTTTTATAATTGAGACTTTGTTGCCTTGGTCCCCCCCCTTCCCCCAGGCAACCCAAGGTCCCAGCCTGGCAGGTATTTGGGGTTTATCTTCTACAATTGAAATGTTATAGCCTTGAGTAGAGCTCAGGGCCCATAAAGGCCCTGGCTTCCTCCATTGCCCGGGTCAACTCCAGCTCTGTGGCCACCGCCAGCCATCTTAGTTGAGTTAATTTGCATATTTGCTCCTGATTGGTTGGTGGGCGTGGCTTGTGGGTGTAACAGAGTGAGGGTCAATTTGCATATTACTCTTTTATTAGATTAGATTATCCTATATAATAAAAGGGTAATATGCAAATTGACCCTAACTCCAAAACGACTGGGAAAGACTGGTCATTATGACACACACTGACCACCAGGGGGCAGACGCTCAATGCAGGAGCTGCCCCCTGATGTTCAGTGCACTCCCACAAGGGGAGCTCTGCTCAGCCACAAGCCAGGTTGACAGCTGCCAGCACAGCAGTGGTGGCGGGAGACTCGCCCCCCTCCTCAGTAGTGCTAAGGTTGTCCGACTGCAGCTTAGGTCTGCTCCCTGCTGGCAAGTGACATACCCTGAGGGCTCCTGGGCTGCCAGAGGGATGTCTGACTGCCAGCTTAGGCCTGATTCCCCGGGGAGTGGGCCTAAGCCAGTAGGTGGACATCCCCTGAGGGGTCCCAGACTGCGAGGGCACAAGCCGGGCTGGGCTGAGGGACCTCCCAAGTGCACAAATTTTTCTGCACTGGGCATCTAGTTCTTCTATAAAAGTATTGGGTGATAGTAGGTGGTTAGTAGTAAATTATGTTTCATGTTTAATTAGTTGCCTGAAAGTTTACTTAGAGGACTTAAATTCTTTAGCTAAATTCTAAAACTATTCTCTTAAGTTTTTCCAAAGAAGATTTTAGAAGTCACTTCATTTCTAATTTAGCAGCCTAGATAATTTTGTGTTTTTAATGACATTTGTTTTCAGATGAAACATTCTGAATATTTATGCACAGTTTTGAAGTACCATAATTAAAGAACACAGCTAAAGTAAAGAACTGGAACTATATCTGTAAGATCAAAAATTTTTAATATACTTTTAGACCAAGATGGATTTACATAGTTTAGGGACATTTCCATTTAACTTTTGAGTGCTTGGTCTACTCAGAAGATGAAATTAATTCATTTGTGTTTTGATACTTTTAAATCTGTATAAAAAAGTAAATTTATAAAGATGCACCATTAAGTATCTGAACTATAAAGCAGGTATTGAGAGTCATAACTATGAATCTGACTTATAAACTTGCCTGATGCAATCTAGATCCTTATTCATATTCTACTTCATCATAATTAAGTTTTCTTCTTATATCCCACTGCTTATTCCCATTAAAGTATTTGGAGTTATTTATATTGTAAACTGGACATTTTCACTTTTATATACATTTTAGATACATTTTTAGTGGCATCTTTTTTCTAATCAGTTTTATAAGTAATTGAAATAGTGATAATTTATTACTAAGGTATCATTCATATAAATATATGTATGTATAGTTATAGATATAAATGTTTTTTAATGTTTTTACTGACTTTTTAGAGAGAAGAAGAGAGAGGGAGAGAGAGAGACACACATCAATGATCAATCTGCTGCCTCCTGCATGCCCCCTACTGGAAATTGAGCCTGCAACCTGGGCATGTGCCCTGACTGGGAATCAAATCCTGACCTCCTGGTTCTTAGGTCAACACTCAACCATTGAACTGCACCAGCTGGGCTAGATGTTTTTTTGCATTTTAGTGAATTGCCTAATAGATTGATTTAAATGCTCTGGATTTAATAGTGGTATCAGTCCCTAGGTTTTAATTTGAAAGAAACTAGCAAATACTTCTAGATATTGATGAGGCCTCCCTATACCTTGTGGTATATAGGTAATCCATCATATGTGAGCAAAACAGTTCTAATTCTGTTGCCTGACTTAGGCAATCAAGCCACATGTTAATATAAAGATTCCCTGTAAGGAACATGAGGGTGCTATTTTTATAGAGTTGCAAGTTACTTCTATCGAAGAGGAAACTAAAATATGTTTTAAATTTGTGGGTTTTTTTTTTTGCTCTCTCTAGAGTATATTCATTTTAGATGAATGGTTAATGTTTTCAGTGGTCATCTGTGAACTTTGGTCTGCAAAGATTTATTCCACCATTAACCTGAATCACCACCCAGTTAAGGCATTCATTATTAATTTACTCTTTCAATTGGGCAAATAAATACACATTATTCTTCCAGTTATTTTTTATTAGTAAATGTTTTAACCACATTGAAATATAGTAAAATTCAAATTATAATGAGCACTCACTTTATTTTTTCTTGAAACAAAAAAACAGGTAATTTTTCACCAGTGATTTTTACTCAATTTGATGGAAATTTGTGATAATGCCTCTGTATATTTTTAAGCTTATAAGGGCTTGATGTATTGCATAGGCATTTCTTTCACAACTTAGAAGTAATTTGAGCAAAAAGAAAGACTACAAAACAAAATTTTTTTTTGCTGCTGCTGCTGCTGCTTTTGCTTTCATTCAGGTTTTCAGTGTCACTATGAAGACTTGAAGAGGTCATTCTCATTATCTCATTATACAGATGAAGAAGTAGAGTCCTGGGAAATCATGACTGTTCACTTAACAAACACATTACATTTAGATAGTAATAGGACCAAATTTTGCTTTCAGCTCGTTGTTTTATATCGTGTATGTGCGCTCCCCTGGCCCCCTGAGATCAAATAAGTTACCTGTCTTTGTATTGTACCAGGTATGCAGCTTAGAGACCTTTTACTTCCTTAAGTTCATCCGCTTGTTTATAAAATTTAATACTCTTTTGTGGTTTTGAATTTAAGATACTGAACTATTAAAAGTATCTTAATAAGTATTTCTTATTTTTATTTTTAGAGCCAGGAAAAGGAGCTAATCAATTGCAAATAAGCATAGTTTCTCTGGTTTTAAATAATTTCAAGCCCTTTCCGTTGTGATTTATAGCCTACTAGGGGCCCGGTGCACAAAAATTTGTGCACTCAGGGGGTCCCTCAGCCCGGCCTGTGCCCTCTCGCAGTCTGGGACCCCTCAGGGGATGTCCACCTGCTGGCATGCCTGGCCAGTCTGGGGGAGGGGCTGGTGGCTGTTTACAGGCTGGCCAAGCCCCCCAGTGTGGACCCTCACCCCAAGTTTGGGTGACGGGCCTGAGGGCGTTTTCAGGTTGCCCACAGTCCCTTTAGGTTTTGGGTCCCTACTGGGGTGCCTGGGCAGCCTGGGTGAGGAGCTGAGGGCTGTTTTTAGGCTGCCCACAGCCCCTTCAGGTTCAAGTCCCTACTGGAGTGCCTGGCCAGCCTGGGTGAGAGGCTGAGGGCCGTTTTCAGGATGCCCACAGCTCCCATTGACCCAAGGTCCCAGTGAGGCTGGCTGGAATCAGGTTTCTGGGGTTTATTTGTCTTCTATAATTGAAACACTATTGTTTTGAGCCAAGGCCTAGGCAGGTAAGGAAGCCTGTTTGTTTCAGCTCCGTGGCTTCTATAATTAAAACATCGTTACCGTCAGCAGAGGCTCAGCCAGCCTAGGCAGGCAGTTGCAATGGAAGCCTGCTGTTTACTCTAGCTCCGTGGCTGCCGGCTGCCATCTTGGCTGGGTTAATTTGCATACAGCCACTCTGATTGGCTGGTGGGCGTGGCTTGGCTGGTGGGCATGACTTAGGCATTCCAGAGAGATTGTTAATTTGCATATTACTCTTTTATTAGATTAGATTAGATTCTTCTCATATTTTCTGACTCAAGTATTTCTTTTTTATAGGTTACTCACTATAAACAATACCCACCCAACACAAGCAAGGTTTATTCCTACTTTGAATGCCGTGAAAAGAAGACAGAAAACTCCAAAATAAGGAAGGTGAAATACGAGGAAACAGTATTTTATGGGTTGCAGTACATTCTTAATAAGTACTTAAAAGGTATTAATTGTCCTATAAATTTAAAACAATGCTTTTACATAAAACTTCATAATTTTTCTCCTATTTTATATTCTACTAGAGGCCCAGTGCATGAAATTTGTGTGTGTGTGGGGGGGGGTGTGGTGGTGGTGGTTGTCCCTTAGCCCGGCCTACACCCTCTCTAATATTGGGGGATGTACGACTGCCTGGTATCGGGCCTAAACCAGCAGTCGGATCCCTCTCACAATCTGGGACTGCTGGCTCCTAACTGCTTGCCTGCCTCCCTGCTTGCCTGATTGGCCCTAGCTGCTTCTGTCTACCAGCCTGATTGCTCCCTAACCACTCCCCTGCTGGCCTAATTGATGCCTAACTGCTCCCCTCCTGGCCTGATCACCCCCAACTGCCCTTCCCTGCAGGTCTGGTCACCCCCAAATGCCCTCCCCTGCCGGCGTGGTCACCCACAACTGCCCTCCCCTGCCGGCCTGGTCTCCCCCAACTGCCCTCCCCTGCAGGCCTGGTTGCCCCCAACTGCCCTCCTCTGCCAGCCTGATCTCACCCTCAGCTGCCCTTCTCTGCCAGCCATTTTGTGGTGGCCATTTTGTGATGATCTCACATGAGGGTGTGATGCCACCTAGGCTTTTATGTTATAGGATTATCTGAAGTAGCATTTTGAATAACTTAATTTTGATATTTTTTAATTGCTTTAACTCCTTTAGGAGTCTTTTGGAATTTAAAAAACCTTAGAATAATATTTACTAATATTAGTAATACAGTACATTAAACCTTATAATTTTGTGTGTACTGGTGTTCTCAATGTAAGGAAGATTTTCTGAAACTAATAAGTTTGGGAATAAGTCTAGAAAAGTCAACTTCATGGTCTGGTGGAGGCAGGCAAGAGGGGGTGTGGGGACATCTTAATAGTGTAAACAATAAAAATAAAGTTAAAAAAATTTAAGTCACTGATTTTCTGAGGCAAATCTGGTTTGTTAATAGACTTTAGTCATTAATTCAAAATGAAGGATTTTTTATTGGCCTGGGAACTCAGTTTGAATTATAATTAGGATGTTTTTATGCTAGTCAGTTTTACCTTAAAGTCTTATTTTTCAAAATTGCTTCTATGAACTTAGTCTCAAATGCATATTAAAGCAGAAAAATCTCCCAAATAATTTCTTGGCCTTTTTACTTGAAAGTCCATTTCTAGTCTGTTTTGTAATTTTATTTCTAGGAGGCAAAACAGTTCTCTAGCCTTTTCAAATAAAAAGTAATCTTAAAATTGAATACAGATTAAGTTGAATTTTTATTTAATAACCTTTTTCCATAATCTTGGCAATTTTAAGATGAGACTGTTCAGATATGTTATACCACTGAAAACCTACTTGGGATCCAAAGTACTTCTTTTGCAGCAAGACCTCCCAAGATATTTTAAATGAGGTTACTAGTGATCTTACATTGAGAAAGTTACCAAAACACTGATGTCACACTTCAGTTCTACAAGTTAAAAACTTCATATTAGTTATTAATTATAACAAAAACATATTGATTTCTTATAATAAGCCAGCATTATTCTAAGTGCTTCATATGTTATAATTTATTCAGTCCTCTCAACCACTTATAAGTAGGTACTCTACTATTTTTATCCTCATTTTACAGAGAAAGAAAATTTAAAGTATATTAGGGGGGCAGCATGTAGTAATTGTGAAAATTATTGGATTATTAGCCCTGAAGATATCTTTTAAGAATAAAGTAAGAAGGTTCACCTAGAAAATCATCTGTATCAAAGGCTTACTCTCAAATTTGAAGGGTGTAGAAATTAATAGAGGTAGAAAAGGTATCTTCTTAGAAGTTAATTTATTATTGTGATTTAAAAAAATACTATATATGTTATAATTTCTTCTGCACATTTACTTTTCAAATAAGAAATCAACACACTTAGACTGAGTTATTAAGAGTGCAAATTCAGCCTGGCTGGTGTGCTCAGTGATTGAGCATAGACTGTCAACCAGGAGGTCATGATTCTATTCCCGGTATGTGGTGGTGTGCAGGAGGTAGCCGATTAATGATTCTCATCATTGATGTTTCTATCTTTATCTCTCTTCTTCTCTGAAATCAATCAATATGTGTGTGTGTGTGTGTGTGTGTGTGCGCGCGCGCAAATTCATTTTCTGGCTTTGCTATTGAATCTGGATGAGTTATTTGACCTATTAGTTGTTGTTTTTTTATCCATAGAATGGGTGAAAAGTCTACAGACATTAATCTTGTGACAGCTCAACAGTTCACAGAATGTCTTTTGAAATGTAAACAAGAAATGTTTACCTTTTTAGGTAAAGTAGTGACCAAAGAGAAGATCCAGGAAGCCAAAGAGGTGTACAAAGAGCATTTCCAAGATGATGTATTTAATGAAAAGGGATGGAACTACATTCTTGAGGTAAAAACTGGTTTCATGTTTTGATCTACTATATTGGTTTTACATTTACTTCAAAATTTCTTGCAAGGGAGTTTGAATAGAAGATTAGACTATAATTAATTACAACTCTTTTCTGTCTGTGACCTAAGTATGATGGCTACTTTAGATGTTCTTGTGAAAAGTTAAGGGTAACAGTTAAATTTTTTTTTCTGGTTGCCGATCATTAGTGTCTAGAATCTACAGCAAGTCTAATTTGTTATTCTGTAAATGAACTTTAATTTAAATAACTTTTTTTTTAAGAAAGGTGATTTAACCCTTTGAAAATATACCATAACTTAAAAAGGGCGTGGTTAGTTGGCAGTTTCAAAATTTAGATCTATTTTCTTGATTATAGGTTATCTAAGAAAATAGATACTGTGAATCTGTCACTACACAATAATTTTAGGAAATTTCCCTTACTGAATAGTTAGAATGGTTTGGTACAGAACCATGAAGTTGAATTTTATTCTTTGTTTATACTGTAATATATCTAGCATGTTTGGAACCATTGCTTAAACTTTGGGCTTCCAGAAACATGGGAATTATGTTAATGTCCTTTGGTGTTTGCTTGTTTTTTATTACAAAGATAGATTGGGAATGGCATCTGTTGGCATCTTGTCATGTTGAGTATTAGTTAACTAATTTACATCTTAAAAATGTATATATTTTTCATTGAAGACTATTAAACACAAAATACTTAGAAATATTTTAACTTTCATGCCTCTCTGGTAATAATCAAATTTTACTTTTTGTTAGTTATGAGTCTGTGAAGAAGTCAGGTAAGCACTCTACTGTAGTTTTTCCATATTTAAGTAAAATCTGTTGGGTAACTCCTAAACTTACCCATTTGGCTTTTTGTGAGTACAATATTAATAGATAAGTTGAGTAAAATAACTAAGATAAGTTAGGTAATAGATAAAATAGAAGAAAAATAATACAACTTCCAGTGGCCAGGATGATAAACCTTTTGACTTTATGTTCAGAGAATTTTAGGGATTCAGAGGTTCTCTAGAGATAATCTTATATAACCCTATTTTATAAGGAAAGTCTGAGACTTGCCCAAGATCTCCTACCTGCTTTTGAATTCAAGCCAAGACTTCTAAGGCAGTATTCTTTCTGCTATATCTTGAGGCTCAGCTTCTCAGTAAACTAATTTTTAAAAAAATGTATTTTATTGATTTTTTACAGAGAGGAAGGGAGAGGGATAGAGAGTTAGAAACATCGATGAGAGAAACATCACTGATCAACTGCCTCCTGCATGACCCATGACAGGGGACTAAGCCTGCAACCTGGGTATGGGCCCTGACCAGGAATTGAACCAGTGGCCTCTGGGTTTCTGGCTCAGCGCTCAACCTCTAAGCTGTATTGTCCGGGCTAAAGAGATTTTTTAAATTCTAGTTAACCTTGTCCCAAATCACATAAACTTAGATATCTGAAACAACTTGCCTTCCTAGTCAAAAGTTAGCCACAACTTTTAGCTTTAAAAGTAGGGAGGCATAATTAAATATCTAGTAGCATACTATGTAGCACATATATTCTCAGCCTAACTTTGGAGAGAATTGTTGCGCTTTTGATATTGATAGCCAAAGCTCTAGAAAGTATACTATCCATTACCAACATAGTTTCAGGTCTACACAAGAATAAAGAGAGAACCTATTTAAGATTTTTATACTGGCAGGAATCTCTCCGTTTTCTTTTCTTTTCTTTTTTCTTTTCTTTTCTTTTCTTTTCTTTTCTTTTCTTTTCTTTTCTTTTCTTTTCTTTTCTTTTCTTTCTTTTCTTTTCTTTTCTTTTCCCTTTTTTCTTTTCTTTTCTCTTCTCTTCTTTTCTTTTTTCTTTTCTCTTCTCTTTTCTTTCTTTCTTTCTCTCTTTCTTTCTTTCTTTCTTTCTTTCTTTCTTTCTTTCTTTCTTTCTTTCTTAATTCCTTTCTTTCTTAATTTCTCTTTCTTTCTTTCTTTCTTTCTTTCTTTCTTTCTTTCTTTCTTTCTTTCTTTCTTTCTTTCTGTGTGTTTTGCTTCTTTATTTTTTCTTCTTCTTTAATAGCGTTCCCTTATTTCATCTTTCTGTCTTTAGCCTTTCTTTTATGAAAATGACCTATTTAGAAGAAAAATAGTGTTTTGGGGAATACTTTTGGAATATGTTGGAATTCTTTTTTTGTTTTGTTTTGAAAGAATGAAGGGAAACACTTTTTATCAATTTGAAATTATCTGTATCTTTTAATAATAAATGTTTGTAGCAACATGTTTGATATCAGTGCCTAAGCTGTTACCTAATTTCAATTCAGGAGAATAAGGATATTCTATCTTACTAACATTACAATAACATCTATAATTATAGTTTCTATTATAATAAGTTTAGCTTCTGTAAACTGTAAAGAACCTTATTATAAAAACAGGTAATTGCATATCATCAGTTGAATGAAATGAATCCATTATTGTCTCTTATCAGAAATACGATGGGCATCTTCCAATAGAAGTAAAAGCTGTTCCTGAGGGCTCTGTCATTCCCAGAGGAAATGTTCTCTTCACAGTGGAAAACACAGATCCAGAGTGTTATTGGCTTACAAATTGGGTTGAGGTAAATTGTTTTGTTTTTAATTCTTATTTACATTAATTGAAGATGTAAAAACCATTCAATTGGGGTTCTAGTTTAAAAATTGCTACTAATAAGGTGATGTCACCTCCTATAATTTAATAAACCTTTACAATTCTCAATTTCCTCACCTATAAAATGACATTTGGACTAAATAATCTTTAAGGTTCCTTGCAGTGAAATCTAATGTTCTAAGATTTTATCTAAAGCAAATTATTAAGAATTATTTCTGTTAAAGCTCAGCTAGCTTCCATCTTATTTGTTGGAATCCTAAGAAAAATTAGAAGAACAGCAGGTATATTTTTAATGATTTAAGGCATTTTTTGGAAATTCTGTTTCAATTAGACCAAAGGCATTTTTGTTCCAATTTTTAATAACTGCTTTCTCTATTTTTATCTAATTAGTTAAGGGCCTAGGCTCTACCTCCTGATATTTATCACCTAACAACATTCAAGATTCACTGATTATTTTATTTGATTTCTGAGCCTAAAAGGAGGCTACATTATAGGCTCTGAGTTTATATTACAAAGTTTTTTGTTTGTCTTCCTTGTATCAATTCCTAAGTAATCATTTTTTCATGTGCTTATAGTTTTGATATTAATCTACTTAGCTCCTCACAGCTTAATTTACACTTGATCTTAGCTAAAAGACCAGGAAGCAATACCAGCTTAACTTACATCCTATCTAATAAAAGAGTAATATGCAAATTGACCATCACAAGATGGCTGCTCCCATGTGGTCAAAGATGGCTGCCACAAGATGGCCAGCAAGGGAGGACAGTTGGGAGAGACCCAGGCCTGCAGGGGAGGACAGTTAGGGAGGACCCAGGCCTGCAAGGAAGGGCAGTTGGGGGGGACCCAGGCCTGCAGGGGAGGACAGTT
>PVJC01002754.1:0-76289 GCA_004026665.1 Murina feae | reverse complement strand
AAAAAAAAAAAACAAAAAAAAACCTGTTGGGAACAGGAAAGAGAAGGAAATGACCCAAAACCCACAGTACTCATACAAAAGAGCAGAGAAACCTTGCTAATGGAGTTCATGTGTACGTAGGGGCGCCCCACCATGGGCACTCCAGGAAGCGGGCTTTCCAGTCCTGTGTTTTCACACTGCAAGCCACCTTCTGTGCCTTTTCGCTATACTTCCCTTGATTTCATGCAAAAGAGCAAAATGCCTTGTGGAGGCTCCACTGCCCAGGGTCCTTAGACCCCTGTTTGTAATTCAGGGGTGTCGCTGCATCCTGCTCCTCTGCCCTCATTTTTCTGGGGAACAGTGGCTGCTGGCTGCTACTATTTTGACCAGGCAGCTGTTTGGCCAACCAAAGTGGCCATTGTGGGCATTTGTGGCTTCAAGCCAGATGGGGGTGGCATGGAGGGTGTGGCAGGTGTGCCTTCTGGAGCCCTCAGTTTGTGTTGTGTGATGTTTCTGTTCAGCATCCCCATCCGTCATGTTACGTAAATGTGAGTCCACTGTTGTTGGGGTTTTGTTTGTTGCTGTTGCTAATCTCTAATTTTATAGTAGTTTAAGAGCTCCAAGAAAAAAGAGTTTATACCTACTTTTGTATTTTGTTATCTATTGTAAACAATATAAAAAACATTTAACACTGGGAGATCTTTAACTTTCCTCATAAAGTTTGAGAAACACTTGCTGTAGGGTTTCCATTTGACTACTAAAGCTTTTGGTGAGTGAGATGATTATTTGCAGCCTCCCCTGGTCCCTTTGTGGGAACTCTCCCCAACCACACTCCACTGAATGGGAGCATCCTGCGCCTGTGGCTCCCGCCTCCGCCAGAGGGGCATGTGGCCTGAGTAGGCCCTGGATTGCCTTTCCTGGGAAGAGCTGGATCGAAGACTCAGGGAGAATCCATGCATTTGGTTAGAGCTGGAGAGTTTAAAGTTGGGGGCTGTCGGCTTCCTCTGTACACCATGCACACAAGGTCTTTTGCAGGGATGGGGAGAATGATGTGGGTGAGCAGGGGAGTTGTCTGTGCCCCCGACATTGGTCTGTCAGCCATATTCCTGTTCAAGTTCTGTAAGTCAGCAAGGCCTTTATGACAAACCTGCCTTCCTGCTGAAACTCATTGGGAATGGGTCCATACCCAGGCTGGCAGGAGTACCAGACTCGCCCTTGCTTTGACAGCCTCATCCCCACATCAGGACATGGCAGAGGAGTTGCCATAGTTTGGGTGAGGGCCCTGGCCGCGGAGGGCACCCCCTCTGTGCACTGCGATCCTGAGGAGCCCTGAGCAGCCCCTTGGCTGAAAGAACAGACTCCTCCCAATGGGGGGAGAGGAGAGAAGCCAAGTGGGGTGGCACCTGCTCTGATGCCATCAGCTTCCACATGGCCAACTCTGAGTGGGGGAGGTAGAAGCAGGTGCCAGGCCAGGCTGCATAGTCCTAGGTTTGGATGGACAAAGAGGGGAAGAGAAGGAGCTCCCAACCTAGGCTTTGACTGAGTGCCCTGGGCGGGGCGTTAGGGCCTGCAGGACCTTCCTCCATGCTAGTGAGGCCTTTGCAGAACCCCACCCCCCGGGCAGTAACCCACTCACAGGTTACGGGGTGCTCTGTTGTCCTATCCCAGGCTCTTCATTGATAAGTATTGGATGGGTTCCTCAGGCCTTTTTCACACCCATGAGGATGTTTCTGAGGCACTACTGAGAGGCCTTCCTGGCCAACATCCAGGCAAACTTCCAGTTCATTGTATGGGGGCCCCAAGAGGCCCATAGCCAGTGGAGCAAGACAGGAGCCATGGATGTGTCCCGGAGAGGGCAGGGTGGCACGGGCACTGGGGTGCATTGTCTCAGGGATTGTAGTGCCCCGGGCAGTACTGCCATTCTCTTGGGGGGTGTGTTCTGGGAACTGGTGTGGTGATTGAGTGACAAACGAAGCCTGGTGCAGGGGAGTGCGAGGAGTAATGCACAGGAACACTGGGTTGATTCACCACAAGAGTCAGTCTTCAGTCTCTGGTGCTAGCCCCTGGGTGCCCCTGGCGGGCAAGTGGACAGCTGCAGGACTGCCCTTCTCACAGGGGAGGTTCCAGAAGAGGCTTGAGCGGCACCGGTGTGAGCCTCAGTTTGTCTATTTCTTCTGTTTTTATTTCTTGTGATACATTTCCTGCCCAAGCCTCCCTGTTCATCTTTGCATCCCTCAGGCCTGGGCCAGGAGAGACCTTCCCTGTTTGTGGAGAGTGCCAGCTGTGGAGAAGAAATAGCATGGGAAAGTGTGGGTCCTTTAGAAGTGGCCAAGGTGTGGGAGGGCTCGTTCTGGCTGAGGCAGCCCAAAGACAATCACCCACGCTGCTGGCACCTCCTGTACCGCGTCCTTGCTACCCATTAACACGTCTCTGGTCTCCCAGATGCCAGCACCCAGACCCAGGTCTGCCCCCATGTCTCTCAGCAGGAACACCTTTAAACACTTTCTCAGGGTGATTTATTTTCAAACTGGTTTCTGTACAGAATCCCTGAAAGGCTCATGGTTCTTAGGTGAACCACTAGGGGCCCAGCTGCAGTTTTGACCCACTGTCCTGAAGACTGGTTTTAGGAAGGACATACAGGGGCAAGAGAGCTGCCTGCCATTGGCCTTGCTCAGGGTTGTAGCAGGGAGGCCAAGGCGGAGCCAGTGTCCTGTGGAGACAGTCTGTGGGTCAGGAGCCAGGGCGGTGGGGCTGGGTGCTGAGTGGGTTGAAGTCCGGATCTCTGGGAAGGTAGAGCCACCAGAATGGCTTGGGTAAGGGGTGTGAGAGGAGGAGGCCAGCAGCCAGCACTGGTTTTGTTTCAAGGCTAGGGTAAGTGGAAGGGTGGGAGTTGCCAGTGACTGAGATGGGAAATCAAGGGTCTGGAAGGAGGGATGGGGAGGAGGAAAACTTGAACAGTCTGGGCGTGTCCTACCCAGAGGCACTTGGCCTGCCTGGGTTTTTAGAGGGACGCCCACGGCCCACTCCAGGTGACTGACTCCTCCCTTTGGAGTCCCAGATGTGCATTTGAGTCTGGGTTAGGCATTATATTTTATCAGCTGCCATATTCATGAAACAAGTGAGGCCGGGTAGTTAATAGATTGGGTGGCGAGCTTCCTGCCGCTGCTGCCTGTTCCGTGAATAGGACAGAGAGCAGGGCTTGGGGAGTGAGAACCTGTCCCAGCAGTTTGACCTGCCAGTGAGATGTGCATCAATAAAGCACATTTTTAAAAAATATGTTTTTACTGATTTCAGAGAGGAAGGGAGAGGGAGAGAGAGATAGAAACATCAATGATGAGAGAGAATCATTGATGGGCTGCCTCCTGCATGCCCCCTACTGGGGATTGAGCCTGCAACCCCAGCATGTGCCTTGACTGGTATAGAACCTGGGACCCTTCAGTCCACAGGCTGACCTCTATTCCCTGAGGCAAACCAGCTAGGGCGACAGGACAATTTTGTTTTCCTGGGCTTGACTTCCAAAGCCCATTAGTTTCCTACATTTAATTCTTAGCAGCCCTGGGCCAGTGTTTGCAGTGTACTCCTATGTTAGACAGTGTTCTCTGAGCCGGAGCCTCTCCTCACCCTTAGCCAGTGCGGCATGGGAGCGGGAGGCCGGAGGGAGGGCGTGGGCCTTCCTGCAGGCTTTCTCCAGCACTGGAGGGAAGGGGCCTGGAGTTGTCTGCTGGGTATCTCGGAGGCAGGAAAAAGTCAGACTCTGGTGAGCAATAGTCGCCACAAGTGTTTAAAGTTTGTTTACCAGCAGGTGTTTGTCTAAAATCTAGTTTTTGCATCAGGAGGGTGTGGGAGAGGCAAGGAGTTAAGTCTGTTATTCATGACACAGGTCCCATCGGGTCATCCTGGAGGGACAGACCGCAGCTGTGCCAGGACACCTCTGGAAAGATAGGCTGTGGGTGCTGGCTGTGTGCAGGGCATGCGTGGTGCGGGCGAGAGGCAGCAGCTCTCTCCCAGGTTTGGGTGCCAGTGAGCCATGGGATGCCTCATCACTTGGCAATTGTGTCTGTCCTGGATTTAGGGGTTTTGAGAGAAAACTCTTCCTCTTTCTGGTTCCCGAGGTGGCCTCCTCCTCAGGGCTGCTGACTCACGCGCTGACTCACTCAGGCTTTCTCTCTGACTTTCTCTCACTGTTGCCTGAGTTAGGAGAGGGAGGCCCAGGGAAGACTTGCTCTTAGCCCCTGACTCCCAGCGACAGTGAGAGGGACGCTGGGCTACAAAGGGCAGAGAGAAACAGCCCTAGCTGTACTTGGCCTTTTGGCTTTGGGTTGTTTCTCACAGTTCATTCACCCTGTACCTCCACATGACCCTGAGAAAGTGTCAGGATTTCTGTGACCTCACCTGTGATCTGCTTTTTAAGATTATTTTCAGAAGAACCCCGGAGTATAAGATGAATAAAAGTAGGGCTCTGGCCCTGGCTGGTGTGGCTCATGGTTAGAACATCTGCCCTCATACTGAAGAGTCTTAGGTTTGATTCCCAGTCAAGGCCACGTACCTGGATTGCAGGTTTGCTCCCCGGCCCTGGTTGGGGCTCCTGCAGGAGGCAACCAGCCTGTGTGTGTCTCTCACATTGATGTCTCTCTCTCTCTTCCTGCCTCCCTCCCTCCCTCCTTTCCACTCTCTCTAAAGATCAATGGAAAAATATCCTCCAGCGAGGAATAAATAAATAAATAAATAAATAAATAAATAAATAAATAAAGTTTTAATAAGCGGGTTAGTCCTCCCCAGAGGTTATTGAGCGGAGGGGCCAGCCTTCTTTACCTGAGACAAGTTGCCTGGTCTCTGCAGGTGGGCAAGACTGGCCCCTGGAGAAGCTTCTGACAGTGGTGCCATCCTCGCTGGTCCCACGAAGCTGTATGAGTCCTGGCCTCCCTCGCTGCCTTGCGTGCCCCCCTGCCCTCATCCCTCTATGCCCACATGGCTGTTCAGCAGGGACCACGTGGCTCTCCGAGTGAGAAAGAGGAGGCAGTTAGTGTCCTGAGTGCTCCTGCCGCCTTCTCGCCTCCCTACCAGCCAGTCCTTCAAACTGCTCCCTCCCCCTGTCCTCTTTATTTTTAGAGTAGTTTTGCTTCTAATGAGCTTCAGTCTTCAAATGAGGAAAAAAACAGGGACCATGGGAATATGGGAATCCTTGGTGAATCACCTTAAATTAATGATTCTAATACGGGAATTGAGTTTAGCTGTGCAAATTAGCATTTTGTTCTGGGTCTTGATGACTTAAATTGTAGATTCTAATTAAATGCCCCCAAATAACCACCAAGTACCTTCTAAGGTTTTTTTGACCTAAAAGCTTCTATGATTTGTGAACTCTATCAGATTTATAAAATTAGTCTGTAGATGTTCCTCCTGAAGCATGTCTACCCCCAGAATCCCATCCTATCTAATAAAGAGGTAATATGCAAATTAACCATCGCCCCAACACACAAGATGGCCACCCCCATGTGGTCAAAGATGACCACCACAAAATAACCAGCAGGGGAAGGCAGTTGGGAGGGACCAGGCCTGAAAGGGAGGGCAGTTGGAGGCGATCAGGCCTGCAGGGGAGGGCAGTTGGGGGTGAGTACACCTGCAGGGGAGGGCAGTTAGAGGCTATCGGGTCTACAGGGAAGGGCAGTTAGGGGCGACCAGGCCGTCAGGGGAGGGAAGGTGAAGGCAATTGGGCTTGCAGGGGAGCAGTTAAGCTTTGATCAGGCTGGCAGGGAAGTGGAGGGGAGCCCAGTGGGATTGGGCCTAAACGGGCAGTTGGACATCCCTTGAGGGGTCCCAGATTGGAGAGGGTGCAGGCTGGGTGAGGGACACACACACCATGCACGAATTTCGTGCACCAGGCTTCTAGTAATGCCTATAATACTAAACTCCCTCCTAGGGGAAAGGCAGGTGAATAGAATGGGCAGGGACCTGCAGGGGTAGGGGATGGGAGCCTTCCTTGGGCGGTTGATATGTCAAGGTGAGATGCAGCCCTGTGGTAAGTTGCAAGTCTCGCTGTCCCAACTGAAGGGAAGGTGGCTGTATCTTCATGAATAAGTTGGGTGGGGGTGGTTGGGGGGGGAGGTTCAAGAGAGAAGAGCTTCCTGGCTGATTCATCTCTAGGTGCCACCTCTGCTTCCACCAGCAGCGGGTGCAGATTTCAAGAGGATGATAGCCAAGAAAGGAAGCCATTTCCTCCTCTATTCTCCCCCCATTCCCCCCTTCATGTCCCCAGACATGGCCACTGTCTTGCTGTGGTCTCCTGCTGGCTCTTTGCCTTTGTGTTACATTTTTTAAAGGAAGGGCTGTAACCAGAACACAGGTAGAATAGTGCGTGGAAAACCCACATGGTGCAGGACTGACGTAAACATCTTTCATTGAAAAAATTAAACTTCTTACTGAGGTAGGACCCCTCCCCTTCTCCCACCATCAGTGCTCACCCCTCAGAGAGACCACCATCTAGACTCTAACACTAAGGGCTCGTTGGGCTGCGCCCAAACCTCATAGAAACACAGTTGCCTAGATGCGGTCTGTGTGCCAAGCTCTCCCCTTGATATCATTTCTAGGAGTCACCTGTGTTGTGTTCATCTGCTGTTGGTGGGCATTTAGGTTGTTTCTGGTTTTTGACTTATGTTACTGCTCTAAATGGTCTTCACATTCTTTTGGGGGGAATATAAGTATATATTTCTGTTAGCAATTCTAGATGCTGGGGTGGATGAGTGTTTGGTTTGAGTAGATACTGCGTTTTCCAGAGTGGCTGTGCAGTAGTTTATCGGGTGCCATCACTCCTCCTCCTCACCAACACTTGGTATTGCCGTCTTTTCATTTCAGCTATTCTAGTAGGTATGCGCTATCTCATGCCCATGGCATGCCTTTTCCTGGTGGCTAATGAGGTGGAAGAACGGTCCATGTGATTATTGGCTTTATTATGATCACACAAACAGCTGTATGTCAGTGTTCACAGGCGTCAACACTGACACCTGCAGTGGGCACTTGGGTTGGTCTCATTTTGTCATTGTAAGTCATACTGCAGTCAGCATCTCTGGATCATTGGCGAGAATTTTGTTGTGGACAAATATTGATAAATAATATTGGCTTGTTTTCCAAAATGCTTGTAGTGCTCTAACATGTCATCAGCACTACAGGACAGTCCTATGGAATTTCCTCCAGGTCCGCCCACAAAGCATATTCTCAATAGAACTAACTGCTTTTGGCGGACTAATTTAGAGGAATGTAGGTGTGGGGAGCATTCCTTTTATTATTATGAATGAGTCTGGTCCCTGTTCAAAATGTTTACCATGTGTATTACTCTTTTATGAATTCTTACCTTTTGCTACTTGGATTTTTAGTGTTTTTAAAATTATTTTGTAAATTATAAATTCACAGATATTAGTACTATAAGTACTTTCCCATTTTTATTGCATATTTTTGACTTGTATGCCTTTCAGTTTCAGCAAACTGATGCATCGTCCCTTGGTGACTTCCACTGTGACCCCAGCCAGGCCATGCTCCTCTGCTGAGGCACCCAGCTGAAGGTCCCTGTGTGTCCCATTGGGAGAGGCAGGAGCACAGCCTCTAGGGACTGAGTTTTCCCAGGGCAAGAGCATTGCTCTTCCAGTGGTCTGCACCCCAGGCCCTGGCATTTTCATATGGCTCATGCGCCAGGCCCCCAGGTTCGCCCAATAGCTCCCCAGCAGTGCCAGGACTGAGTCGGGGGTGGGAGAGTAGGGACTGCTTCACAATGGTGCCTGCCTACTTCACTGTGGGAGGCCAGCAGAGTTTGGGGAGCCCAGAGCCCTCTCCTGTTGTGGAAGGTCTGGTTCTCATTGCACTTTGTGAGATGGGTACAACTAGCTTCATCTTAGCAAAATGCAGAGCTTCGGAGGGGCCCAGAAGTTCTCTTCAGACCTGAGGCCTATGGGAGGGAGGGCTGGGACTCAGATCTTCGACTCAGATCCTCACCTCCCATTTTCCCTGATCCACCCCAGCTGCTCACTGGCTCTTTCATGCTGTCCCAAATTCCCCTGGGTCACCCCTGGAGCGGGACAGAGTGTGTACTTTCTAGTTCTCATTCATTTGGCCTTTGAGCAAAACCTTTGTTTTTGAGCCAGAAGGTTAGATTGATGTGTGGAGAGAGGAACATGAAATAGCTTGTGGCGTTCCTATATATCTAGATATTGGAATCATAATGTACTAGAGGCCTGGTGCATGAAATTTGTGCACGGGAGGATGGGGTCCCTCAGGCTGGCCTGCATCCCTCCAATCCAGGACCCCTCAGAAGATGCCTGACTGCCTGTTTAGGCCCGATCCTGGGGATCTCCAGCCTAAACAGGCAATTGGATATCCCTCTTGCAATCTGGGACTGCTGGCTCCTAACCGCCTCTGCCTGCCTGCCTGATTGCTCCCTAACTGCCTTCCCCTCTTGGTCTGATCAGCCTTAGCTGCTTCTGCCTCGGCTTTCACCACCGTCGCTTTGTCAAGAAGGACATCTGGAAAATGTCCAGTCTAATTAGCATATTACCCTTTTATTAGTATAGATTCTTTCACAAGAACTCCCTGCACGTTGACCATCTTGTTAAGTGTATAACCTTCTATTTTTAGATGATGGATTTGGATATGCTTCTATGAAGAAATGCTACATGTCACTACTGATCCAAGAACAAACATGTCCAGTAAGTTGCTAGGTGAGTGAACCTCCTCAAGAGTGGGACCATGGGCCCTTTAGGTAGAGGTGCGGACTCACGGAGAGAAGATGGGGCATCCGGAAATCGCAGGCTTGGAGAGGGGTGTTTTAAACCAGCCCTTCTGCTCAGTCTCATTGCCTGACCTTCTAAAGGTGGTTCCTTCTAGAGACAGCAGGAATGACCACATATGAGGCTGGGAAATGTGAAACTCACTTCTTGCTGCTTCCCACGTGGCGGCTGTCTGATCCAGCCAGCAGAGGCCTCTCTCAGAGATGGCCACACCCCAGTGCAGCACTCTGCTCTCGAGAGGATCACATATATGTTTTGTGGGAAAGAAAGACAGGACTGAGACCCACATGAGGTTTCTGTAACTCTGGGAAGAAAGAGGGCAAGGTTGGAGGGCATGTGCCTTTGTCCCGTGTCCCACAGTGCTGTTGTAGCCAGGGTGGCAAACTCCTTCATGCATCTGTATCCTAACAGAGGTTGTAGCGAATCGGCTTTAAATTGAATGAAATTCTATGAGACTTGCCAATGGGAAAGCTTAATAAAGCAAATAAAATCTCAAAAGCCATATTCTACGATGGTATGTAAAACATCATTTAAGGTGGCATGTCTTTGTCAGAGAACTCGATTTCTATAGGGTCCCACGGGCCTGCTGTGTTGGTGTGTGATGCGCTGGGGAGTGCAGGGAACGTGGTGACTGAAGAGACCTGGGTCATCAGACTCGTCTTCCCCCGGCTCGACCTGCTGCCACCATCTGTGCTTCTTTCCCATTGTTCTTTCCCATTTCTCAGGACTGCTGCCACCTTAGGGGATAGGGCTGGATGACAGCTCTTTCCGGGGAGTCAGGCGTGGTCTGACCCAGGAGCAGGAAACATCATCACCAATGACATCATGACAGCAAGAGAGCACAGCCCTCGCCATGGTGCCAGGGCCCGTGCACTGCAGCGGGCTTCCACCATTGATGTGGCAGCTGACATGCTTGGCCTTTCTCTGGCAGGTGAGCCTCTTGGGGCGGCTCCAGTGGTTCTGACATGGCAGTTCTGGGAGGGCCACACATGCCTCCTGGGGCACCTGGGGGACAGCCAGTATGAGCCCCCTGTGACTGCCCCAAGCTGGAGGGTGCCTCCTCTGGGTGAGTCAAAATGGGGAGGAGAAAGCCAGCACTCTCCCTGGCACTGCCTCTGAGGGAGCCAGTCTGCTGCAGGTTTCCAGCCAAGAGATGTGGGAGTGTCCATGGGGCCTGTCTGGCAGTGCCCAGGCCACAGTAAAAGGCCTGTCTGTTGTAGGTTTGGTCTTGGAGTCAGAGACTTTTTAGAAATCTCAAAACAAAAAGTTTATAAAATGAAGAAATCACCTCACATATATTTTGGATAGAAAAGTAAGTAGAATGTTGGAGTCCCCCGCAGCCCCCCCTCCAGCTCCCCAGTTTTATTGAGAAATAATTGACACACATCACTGTATGTGTTTAAGGTATGCAGCATGATGGTTCAATTCAGAAACACTGTGAAATGATGATAAGTGTGTTGGGGTTGTGTGTTTTTTGTATAAAATCTGAAAGCAGGGAAAAGTTAAGACTGACTTTTGTCTGGCATTTCTTTTTTATTCAGGAAATCTACAAGATCCAGATGAACCCATTTTAGAGTTCAGCTTAGGTGGGTGTCTTTAATTGTTTTAGGTAACAATATATTTTGCTCAAAAATAAAAACACCACTGCTGGCCCGAGTCTTAGAGAATTTGCTGCCGTCATCTCTGCTGCTGACGTGTTGCTGAGAAGATGAACCTGGAGGCTGGTGTGGACTTCCTGTGGGTGGGGGGCCTGGGGTCTGTATGCCTGCAGGGCTGGAAGTGGTGAGCCCACCCTGAGCTGCCGAGACTGGGAGGGGTGAGGAAGCGGGGTTTAGGGCTAGCTGTGTCAGCCCCTGGCCAGGAGGCCTGTGTGGTTGAGTTTAGCTTCCTAGTTCTCATTCCCCACTCTGTGACTGGAGGTGATGGCACTTGCGTGCTCTCCCTCTTGGAGCATCAGAGAGAGACTGTGCCAGCCCTGGGATCGGGAAGTGTGGCAGGAGAGCAAGGCGGGATCAGCTGGGATGGTCCTTTCCCCTCCCCGCATCTCCTGGCGGTGGTCAGCATTGGCTGGTGGACCGGCAGAGGTGTCCAGGAGGCGCTGTGAACCAGATGACCTGGAATCTTATCCAGACTGGCTGTAAACTAAGTGCCCAGCCTTGAGCCTGCCCTTGATTTTGCTGGATGGGTTTCCTCATGGGTTGTATGAGGTGTTGCCATTTGAGAGACAAGCTCATGGTGGTTAAAACAAAACAAGGACTTTGACAAGTTCTAAACCCATAAAAATATAAGTGCATTATTACCAAATTTTAAACTCTGAAAATGTCCACATTTCAGGTTTCGTGCTCCTACGCTAGTTCAGGGTCCCCAGCCCTTGCCAGATGCCTGGTCTGCAGTGGGTAGTGAGCACAGCTGTATACGGGATGCCCACCAACCTGGAACTTGATTGCTCTTTACAAACTGTGATGCCAGTCCAAGTCTCACAGAAGAGTGTGAGCACACTTCCACCCTTGTCCTACATCACCCCAACCATCAGGGAGAATAAGAAACAGAAACAGACTCTGTGCAGCATATCATTTCTTTGATGTGTACTTTCTTTGACCTTGTCTTTTACTTTCTGCAGGTTCTCTGTTCTTCCAAGTTCTTTCTATCCTTTCATGTTGTGGGCCTTCTGCAAAGTCTGGTCATCTTTGACTCTTCTTTCACTTTGTTTTAAGTCAGCATCGAGGTATAATTTGTATGTAAAATGTACCCATTTTAAGTGTAGCATCAGTGAGTTTTGATAAGCATATTGTGTATGTAACCACTAGCCTTGCCATTGCCCCAGAGGAGTCTCATGTCCTCAGCCTCACTCCCAGTCAGCTGTCGGCCTGTTTCCATCGCTGCAGCGAGGCCTCTCGAGCTTCACATAATAGAATCATGCAGTGCCCAGCCTCTGGGAGTGGCCGGGTTCACTTCGCATAATGCTCGGGGCTCGCTGGACGTGCAGTTCTGCGGGCCAGAACTCATCCTGACTTGCTGAGTGGCTACCATTGTGTGCACCAACCATAGTTTATTCTGCTGATGGACACGTGGGTTGTGTATAAATGTTATATTTACACGCATATAGTTAATGTGTATTTTATATACTAAATTACATATTTTATATTATAATTTATGGCCTCAAGAGAAGATGGTGTATACATCCAATAAAAATAGGATGCTCGAAAGAGAACAGTTGGAAAACATGTATAATTTTAGAAATTTAAGATAGGGTAGAAAATATTTAAAAATTCAATAAAGGATTGAAGATATTCAAGGTATTATCTCAGAAAGTAAAACGTTAAAAGTGAAATAGAAAACAGGAGAGAAACTGAAATGGAAAATTAGCAAATTCGAAACTTAGAGAAAAGAGAAAAGAATGTGAGGGAGGAAACGACCAGGCTGTGGCACCAGGGTCTGAAGAGGGTGTGCCTGGGTTAAAATTTCCTACCAGGCCCCGCGCGTGGAAAACACCCGTCCTGAGCCCATCGGGGTGAAATTTCACAGCATGGGTAATGCAGTGAAGACTCGGAAACCCAGAGGAGGTCACATTGAGGGACCAGGGATGAAGCGAGTGTGGAGGTGCTCCGCCACACGGGAACGTGAAGGCAGTGGGAAGCACCTTCAGCGCGGGGGGAACTGTCTCTACGGAGAACGTTGTGCTCAGCCAGCCTGTCAGTCCAATGTGAGGGTAGGAGGAAACTTGTCCTGGCTACAGAGTCTCAGGAAAACTGACTTCCCCACATCCTTTCTCTGGACGTTGGTGGGGGGTGTGCTTCACGACAAGGGGTATGAATTGAGAAGAAGGGAAACCTGGGGTCTAGGAAACAGATAGGCTCCAGCACAGGAAAGAAGTGAAAGAAACCCCACTTGGCTCATAATGAATACCGCTCACAGGATATGAATTTAATGATGCAGAATATGGATTTAACCAAACAAGGAGCTGGATTGATAGAGCAGAGAGAGCGTGAGAGTTGATAGAATTGAGTTGAGACCCTCACCCCTAGATAGAAATAAGGCTGTTTCTGCACGAGACAAGTCAAGTAATATAGACACAGAGGAAGAAACAGCCTTAGAAGGTGAGGGTGAATTTTATGGGAAGTGAATTTTACCACGATTAAGCAAAAAAGTGAGGAGCCAGATGATTGATCAAATGTTTTAATAATAAAATATATATATAAATTAAAAAGTACTGTCCTGGCCGGTGTTGCTAGGTGGTTAGAGCGTTCACCCATGGACTGAGGGATCATGAGTGAATGCATCAGTTCCCAGTCAAGGGCACATACCGGGGTTGCAGGTTCTATCTCTGGCCCCACTTAGGGCCCCTACAGGAGGCAGCCAGTTGATGTGTCTCTCTTGCATTGATGTTTTCTCTCTCTCTCTCTGTCTTTCTCTCCTCCTCCTCCTCTTCCTCCTCCTCTCCCCGCCCCACTCTTTCTAAAATATCAATAGGAAAAAATGTCCTTGGGTGAGGATTAACAAAAAAGAAAGTACTTACTTTAAAACATTTATTACAGCAAATGTTACAGGAAAAGAAATTTCTGACAGAGAGAAACTCAGAGATGGCATTTTGGTGTGAGTCCTTCCAGGTATTTTTGCACCCACATAGCATATAATGGTTTTGGTTTGTAGATGGTGGAATTACTTACAGAAATGTTACCCTAGTGTTCTTAACATGGCTTTTTTTTCTCATGTAGCAAAATATCACTGGCACCTTTCATTCTAATAAACATGAAGCTGCCTCATCATACTGGGTGCCCAGAGAGAATCTGCGTACGGCTGTGCCACACTCACCTTAACCTGTCTCTGTTGGTGACCCCTAGGTTCCCTCCTGTTTGCCGCTATAAACACCACCACAGTGCGCATACTTGCATGTAGATCTTTCAAGTATTTTGCTGGTTATTTTCTTAGGACAAATTCTTGGATCTAGAATTGCTGAGAAAATGATATGCACCTGAAATATGCTTTATTCTTTACCTCAACAGTGTTTGCTCAGCTGGGATTACAGGTGATTTGGTTGCAGAGACAAGGCATGCATGTCACAGATGAATGGTTTCTGTGGAAATAGGCTGAAGGAGTGATATAAGCAGTAAACAGAAGGAGAGGGGACCAGGGGCTGCTGAGAGAAAGCCTTGTGGGAACTATGGAACTCAGAGCTAGGAATTAAACATCGGGTGACATTTAAGTAGCCTGGGTTGGGGGTGAGGCCGGGAGAGAATGTCACTTGTGGGAAGGTGTGTTCTGAAGATGATATTTGGCTCATCAGCCCTTAAACTGATAAGTCTTCCCGGCCTTTGGCCACCTATTATTGCTCAGCCATCACTTGTATTTGGAAACCCAGCTATTCTGGCCTTGCATGCGTGTGAAGAAACCACACCTGGTGAAGGCAAGCCAAAAGGGACCAGACCACGGCTCCCTTAAGGGCACAGCATAAAGGAGGGGGAGATGGCAGAATGGTCCAATCCTCGCTTGCTGCTGAGGTAGACTCATAGGAAAGATAGAAGAGAACTTAAAACGTAAAGCCTTTATTATCCATAAATAAGTGAGATCATGTGGTATTTTTCTTTCATTGACTCACTTATTTCACTTAGCATAATGCTCTCCAGTTCCATCCATGCTGCTGCAAATGGTAAGAATTCCTTCTTTTTTTACAGCAGCATAGTATTCCATTGTGTAGAGGTACCACAGTTTTCTAATCCATTCATCTGCTGATGGGCACTTAGGCTGTTTCCAAATCTTAGCTATGGTAAATTGTGCTGCTAAATGATAAACATAAACAAATACAGAGACAGAACAGCTTTGAACATACTGTCATCCTATAGCTGGAAGGCTGGGGAGGGTTGGGGGGGAATAAGAAATCAACTGAAAGACTTGCATGCATGTAGAGGGGCATAATCAATGGACACAAGAAACGGGGGGTAGGGGAGGAGGGGGGAAGGGCAAGGGGAAAAATGGAGACCTATCTATCACTTGTTGTAATACTTTAAGCAATAAAAAAAAAACCCACAAACATAAAGTCTTAAGCGTTCTGGAAGTAAACCAATGAAATAACTCAGCCTCAGGGTGGTGGGAGATTTCTTAGAAAGCAAAAGCACTAACTCTGTGCTTTAGCTTGCTGTTGTTGCCGTAACACACCACCACAGATTTAGCACTTTACAACGACACAAACTTACTTTAAAAAAAAATATGTTTTGATTTTTTACAGAGAGGAAGAGAGAGGGACAGAGAGTTAGAAACATCGATCAGCTGCCTCCCACACACTCCCTACTGGGGATGTGCCCACAACCAAGGCACATACCCCCGATCGGAATTGAACCCGGGACCCTTCAGTCCGCAGGCTGACGCTCTATTCACTGAGCCAAACCGGTTCTGGCAAACTTACTATCTTTACAGTTTCTTGGGTCACAACTCCAGTGGGCTCAGCTGGGTCTCTGCTCCGAGCCTTACACCACCGAAGTCAACCGGTCTGTAGGGCTGCGTTCCTTTCTGGGGGCTTGGAGGGGGGTTTTTCCTTCCTCATTCAGATTGTTGGTGAAATTTAGTTCCTTGTTCTAGGACTGCTCCCATTTCTTTGTCAGCTGCCACTTGAGGCTGGTTCTCAGCTTAGCAAGGCCCTCACTGTCCTTGGCTTGTGGCCCCTTTCATCTTCAGAGCCAGCAGTGCCAGGTTGGGTCCTTTCGTACCTTGGATCTCACCTTTCTCCTTGGTCACATCTCTCTGACTCCACCTTCCTCTCTGCTTGAAGAGCTCACGTGATCAGATTAAGGCTACTCAGATGATCCAGAATGGCCTCTCCTGTCACATCTGCAGCCCTTTGCTCAAGATGTAATATATTCACAGGTTCCAGGGATGAGGATGTGGATACTTTTTTGGGGGAGGGACATTTTTCTGCCTACCAGTCCCTAAAATTAAAAATATAAAATAAAATCTAAAACTGTTTAAGAACACGAGTAGATAAAGCACAGATTGGGAAAGAGACATTCATAGCACACATACTGGACAGAGAGCAGCTGTAAAGTAGAATGCTTACACACCAGCAATTAAAAATCAACAATCCAATTTAAAAATAAGCAGAAGTCTTAGACTCTTGGTGAAGTTATAAACATGGGCCGTAAGCATATGGTGAAAAGATGCTTCACATCACAGAAGTGCAAATTAAAACATCTATTAGAACAACAGGAATAAGCACTAAGCTCACCAAATGTCGGCAGCGATTGGCATTCCTGTGCGTTGGAGTGGCTGTAAAATGGTGCAGCCACTTTAGAGAACTGTTAGCTGTGAAGTGAGAGCTGTCCTCTGCCGTAACCTCGAAATACCACCCTTAGGTGCTTGTCAAGAGAAAGGAAAACAGTTCACAGAAAGTCTTGAACAGGAATGTTTATAGCACCTTCATCTCTAATGGCTCAAAGGGAAGCAACCCAAATGTCTACTAACAAAATGGATAAAAATGCTTAGTGCATTTATACAGTGGGATGCATATAGAACAATATAGATGAATCTTAAAACACCCCACTTAATATGCAGTTCAAGAATAGACAGCAATGATGGACGTGAGAAAGTGACTGCATAGCGACTGGTCACTATGATATGCACAGAGACTGGAAGTAAGGGGAACTTCTAGCCTGAGAGAGAAGTTCTATCTTGCTTTCCTGGTGGTCACATGGTGGATATGACTCTCAGAACTCAAAAACCAAGCTCTTTGTATTTTATCCTACTAGAGGCCCAGTGCACAAAATTCGTGCACATTAAAAGAGGATTAATTAGAGGAAATATTTTACTATTGTTATTTGCCCTTTATAACAGAAGTGTCAGAGATGAAAGAAAATTAGTAAAATATATATGAAAATCTCCCTCCTGTCAGAGTCTGGGGCACACCGCGGAACCCAGAGTCAAGTCCCTGCCCACCCACGCCCAGACCCAGCTGGCCTCACCCTTGTCAAGCCCCACAGGGTGGAGGGCGCAGCCTCAGGTCCTCCATCAAGCCCCGCCAGGCAGGAGGGTGGCCTCAGGTCCCCCGGCTCTGGGGCAAGGTGCACAGCCTCAGATTCCCTGTCCTGGCCTCAGGTCTCCTGGCCCAGCACTGGGGCCAGGGGCATAGCCTCAGGTCCCCCAGCCAGGGTGTGAGGGCATGATGGCCATTTGCATATTAGTTCTTTATTATATAGGATACTAGAGGCCTGGTGTATGAATTGGTGCATGGGTGGGGTTCCTCGGGGTTGCCTGCAGGGATCGGGCCCCAACTCATGCCCCCAGGTTTGCAGCCCCAGCTCACACCTCCAGCCTTGCAGCTCTGCCTGGCAACCCTGCCTTGGCCTGGTGCTGCCCGCTCACCTGCTCTACCATCCTGCTCTGCGGTCCTGCTCTTGTCAGGGCCCATTGGGGCTAGCAGCACCTCCATTGCTGCCCACTAGTGTGTCGCTGATGTCCATGTTCCGTGCTGCCCCCTGGTGGTCAGCGCATGTCATAGTGAGTGGTCAAACTCCCAGTCGAACTCTTGAGGGACAATTTGCATATTAGGCTTTTATTATATAAGATAGAAGATAATAAAAAGGTAATATGCAAATCAACTGAATGGCAGAACGATTGGTTGCTATGGTGCACAGTGACCACCAGAGGGCAGATGCTCAATGCAGGAGTGTCCCCCCCTGGTGGTCAGTGCACTCCCACATGGGGAGCGCCGCTCAGCCAGAAGGCAGTGGCAGGAGCGGGCCTAAGCCATCAGTCAGACATCCCCGAGTGCTTCTGGACTTTGAGAGGGATGTCTGAGAGGGATGCCTGCCAAGGGGTCTGGACTGCGAGAGGGCATGAATCTCGTGCAGCAGGCCTCTAGTATCCAATAAATAATGAAGATTCAAGATATATGTGGCGATATTACAAGGGATAATCAGAGAACCAAAATTAACTTCCAGAAGTAAAAGTCAATTTCTAAATTTTAAATCACTAGAGAGCATCCTAAAAATCAGAGAAAGATGGGAGCGGGACCGACAGTGTGAGGCCCTCCAAAAGGCAGTGAGAACACGGACAAAAAGGGTCGCAGTCAGTTGTTTGAGAACTCCAAAAGCAAGCCAAAGCCAGCACTCGGGCGGTTATTGCTCTGCCAGAAAAGCTGCTGCTTCTGGTGCTGAACTTTGATTTGCCATGGAGCATGTTTAATCAGTTCCATGGAGCATGTTTCTTCATGTTTCTGTAATAAAGTGTCTTACGGTCGGTAGCATCTGTTAGTCTCACGGCAGTGGGTTATTTTTCTTTCGCAGTTCATTTTGCAAAGATACATGTTAGAGTCCATGCAATAGGACCACTTTCCCTGTAAATCACTTCTACCATTGAACTTCTGAGTCTTATAACCTATTCCAAAATGTTTAGTACACTGGATGTGCATGTGAGATTGTTGGCTCTCTGCTCCATTTCATGGATACAGAAAGCCCTCTGGGCTCACCTTCCCTGCAGCTGGGGCACTGCTGCCATGGCATCGGGGGAAGTCAGGGGGAGTGAGAAGAGATTGTTTCCAATTAAAAAGTCAGCTCCCTTTGACAACAGACCCAGTAATTGCCTGTAGACCATGTAGAGCCTGGTTTTAAAGGATTCTTTTCTCTCCATCTTGATTCCGTAGCTTGTAGTGAGTTGCATACGCCATCGCTAGATCGGAAACCAAATAGTTTTGTAGCAGTGAGTGTGACCACCCCTCCACAGGCATTCTGGACGAAGCACGCGCAGACGGAGATCATCGAGGTGGGTGCCGCTGGCCCTGGGGCTTGGGGACAGGCTTGCTGCGGTCTCACCCCGGGGGAGACTGCTCAGCGACCTGAGCACCTGTAGCTGGATCATTTCTATGTGAATTCTTGCTGTTGTCCATGTGTCTTTAGTAAGTGGTATTTTCCATCGCAGTTTTGGAGGGCACTTTTTTCCCCATATCCTTTACAATTATTGATCAGTTAGTGGCTGGGTATTTTTGAACAATGTTGCTATAAAATTGGTTGCCTTTTAAGAGGAAGATCCAATTCTTCCTTGTCACTTCCAGTTGGCTGCTACTTTTATAAATTATGCTCATTAATCAAATTTGGAGAGGAGCTCTTAACCAAACCTCCTAGTAGACATACCCCTATTTTAATTGGTTTTTGTTTTTATACCCTTTTGAGTTGTGTGTTATATACTTACTTTTTCATTAAACTAAATGTTATGCATTCACCTTGGGAAGTTTACAGAAGCCATGTAGATAAATGAGCACATTGTGTAAGTTGTGAAACTAAGAGTAGGCATTGCTATGGGATTCTACAGGCTTCTGTTGAGGATGTGAGCTCCTGTGAGAACTGTCCACCCTGGCAGTCTCCAGCAGGCTCCACTGCACTGCCTCCTCGTCCCTAGCTTTACATTTTGGAAGATAGACCTTTTCATTCTCTTGTAAACTTATTTCCAAGTTCAAGTCAGCAGTCCTGTTACTGAGCCTTTGTTGAGCACTGTCTATACACACAGCACAGTGCTGGGCGCTGCGATTGACGCAGAGGCCCTTGAGGCACTGGCCCTGCCCACAAGAGCTTGGCCATCCTTGGGGGGGGGGTGCAGGGGGCATGAATGCAGATGTCCGCATCTGTACCAGCAGATGCAGGGTGTGTTAAGGGTGAGGATAGCACCAGGAGGATGGGTTCCCAGCTAGTTCTGAGGACCGGAGGCGGCTTCCTAGCCACTTAGTGAGATTCGGACTCGATAAGTCGGGTGGGGCCCAGCCTCTGTTCTCCAGGTTCCAGGTCATGCCCACACTGCAGGTCTAGGGACCACAAGCTGCAGAGCATTGAGGGCTCTGTAACGGCGATGGGGAGCATCAGGTGGCTTGGAGAATAATGTCAGCTATTCAGTGTGTGCAGAAGGCACAGGTGGAGAGCAAGGGGGACGCCTCAAAAGTCAGGCTGGGAGTTTTACGTGGGGGTCACCTGAGCAGAGGTGTTTGAGGAAGTATGATGTGGTACCTGATGCATTGGGAAGGAGGGGCAGAAGACGTGCCTGTGAGAGAGGATTTTTTAATTTTGTTTTTTTGTTGATCCTCACCCGAAAGTGCATTTTTCCCATTGATTTTTAGGGAGAGTAGAAGTGGGAGAGAGAGAAAATCATCGATGTGAGAGAGGTACATCGATTGGTTGCTTCTTGCACGTGCCTGACCTGGGCCGAGGATTTAACCTGCAACCCAGGCATGTGCCCGGCAGTTGAACCCGAGACCCTTCAGTGCTTGGGCTGATGCTCTAACCACTGAGGACACAGGGTGAGAGAGGGTTTATGGAAGAGTTTATTGTAACTTGGAGGTTGAGAACGACGGAGAAGCAGGTACCAAAGCAGATGCCCAAGTTGGTGGCTTCCTAGGACAAGAGTCAGAGCTGGTTAACCAGCAGATGGAGGGAGGGCGGGAGGGTGGATGGTGGGAGGCTGGTGCTGTCCAGCAGGTGTGGAGAGACTGGATCTGAGCTGCAGAGGGCGCTGCTCAGCCAGGGCATGTCCCTCCACAGGCACAGCCATTAGCGTTTGGCTGAGGTAACTAATGCTGCCTGAGAAAGAGAATCTGTTACTGTGGGGCTTGGGGGCGGGGGAGCGAGGCTGAACTGCCGGGAATAACCACCTATGATGTAGAAACTAGCAGCTACTCAAAAAAGGGGTAGGCTTCAATAGGTCAGGCCTTACTTATTCCAAACCACAGGATTCTAAAAGTAAGAAGTGACTTAAGCTTTTCATTTCCTCTTCCATCTGCCTTGGCACACCTTACAGGAACAGCCCAAAGTAGTAGACCCAGTTGCATAGTGTATCTCAAGCTGAACAACATGTGAATGTCAGCCTGTGTCCCTGTTATAGGGGGCCTTCAGGACACGCCTGGGCCCAGCTGTGTCTGGGTTGGGAGGGGTCTGTGGGACGCCTTCGTTCTTGAAAAACAGGGTTTTGGTTGACTGCATTTGTTTAAGCTTCCATGAGCGTTTGTATTGATCCAAGTTGGTGAGAACGTTAACTTCTTGTTCTGAAATGAGCAGTTACTTTAAAAAATTCAGCTCTGTGTTCTGAGGATTTTCTTTTCCATTCTAGGGAACCAACAACCCTATATTCTTAAGCAGCATTGCCTTCTTCCAAGACTCCCTCATCAATCAGATGACGCAGATCAAACTCTCTGTGTACGACGTCAAAGACAGATCTCAGGGAACAGTTAAGTAGCGCGTGGTTCAGGGGCCTTTCTTCGCTTCTTAAAGCTGGGCAATCATTTCAGTGAGAGGAGCATGCGACTGGCTTCACCACTGGCTCACTAATTGATGTCCAGTGGGATTTGCCTTTGAAGTGTCTTCCTGCGCATCCCTGTTGGGCTCCTGCAGTGAGGGTCAGAGGTGCTGTGGGCAGCAGCCAGCGACCCCGGCCTGGTCCTGGGGCGGAGGCACAGCACAGGCT
This sequence comes from Murina feae, assembly GCA_004026665.1. Taxonomy (NCBI): domain Eukaryota; kingdom Metazoa; phylum Chordata; class Mammalia; order Chiroptera; family Vespertilionidae; genus Murina; species Murina feae. The sequence continues at coordinate 55,110 of PVJC01002754.1, read as the reverse complement.
CACGCTGTGTTTCCTCTTCCTCAGATGTACCTACTGGGCTCTGGGACATTCATTGTCAAGGATCTGCTCCAGGACAGGCATCATCGGTTGCATTTAGCACTAAGGTTGGTATTTAATTTTGTTCCTTTGAGAGAATCTGGAGTTCTGAGGTCCAGGGACTGGTGGGGAAGGCCCCCATGTCCTGCCTCTCCCAGAGGCTGGTCTTAGCAAACAGTCTGTCAGAGGGCTAATGGAGGGCGCACATGTGGCATCTGCAGGAAAGCTGAGCACAGCTGGACTCAGACTTGTAGGAGACCTAGATCACATCTGATCGACTAGATGAGTTTATAGTGTCTGCTCCCTCCCCAACAGAATGTCAGCTCCCAGAAAGCAGAGGGTTTTGTCTGTTTTGCTTCATTGCTGTATCCTAAGCACATATAACAGGGCTTGGGGTCCCGGCCTCAGCCTTGGGGAAAATCAAAGTTTGAGGATAACTGGGAAGGAGCAGGAAGAGTCTGGTCCCAGAAGAAGGTTCTTTCTAGTCCTGGTTTCCACACGTGCCCCCATTGCTGTCTGGGGCAGGGTCAGCCCAGGGAGCAAGCATTGGCTCCTCCTCTCAGGTCACCAGGCATGCTCGCACTTCTCCTGGGGCTTGGGTTTCCTGTCTGCCTCCCCTGGAGTCTGGGCATGCAGCAGGTGCTGCCCGACTGGCCAGCCGACCAGGTGCTGGCACGCCCCAGACCTCGGTGACATGCTGAGCTTACGCAGAAATGGAGCCCAGTCACGACGCCACTTCCCAAAGGGCATTGCTCGTTGCAGGTCTGCAGAGAGTGACCGTGTGGGGAACATCACAGTGATCGGCTGGCAGATGGAGGAGAAGTCAGACCAGCGGCCTCCAGTGACCCGGGCTGTGGACACTGTCAATGGGAGGGTGAGCACCCCCTTCATGGGAAGGACTATGGCCCCTGTCTAGATGGGCTCTGACTTCGCCGCAGGGAAGGAGCAGGTGGCCTGCACTGCCGACCGCTACAGGACCTACCAGTCCCCTGGGCGCTTCTCAAAGGAGAGATGAGGGAGCCCCTCAGGCTCTGCTGACCTGGAGCCTGCCTAGGCCACACGGGCCCCCCCAGAATGGGAAGAGGTGGGGGAGCCTGGCAGAGGGGCTTCAGTCAGGAAGGGAGAGGGGTGTGGAGAGGGTGCAGTCAGGAGGGGAGAGGGGTATGGAGAGGGTGCAGTCAGGAAGGAAGAGGGGTGTGGAGGGGGTGCAGTCAGGAAGGAAGAGGGGTATGGAGAGGGTGCAGTCAGGAAGGAAGAGGGGTGTGGAGAGGGTGCAGTCAGGAAGGAAGAGGGGTGTGGAGAGGGTGCAGTCAGGAAGGAAGAGGGGTGTGGAGAGGGTGCAGTCAGGAAGGAAGAGGGGTGTGGAGAGGGTGCAGTCAGGAGGGGAGAGGGGTGTGGAGAGGGTGCAGTCAGGAGGGGAGAGAGGTGAGGGTGCAGGCAAGAGGGGAGTGAGTTGTAAAGGTGTGCAGTCCGGAGGGGAGAGAGTTATGGAGGGGTGCAGTCAGGAGGGACAAGAGGAGGCTGGGGGTGGGGAATGAGGCCCAGACTGTCTTTGGTATTTTGTTAGTACCTCCTTCTCCCAGGCGCTCAGGTGCTTGTGGTTGCCTCATGCACACACATCTCAAGTGTGCACACGCCCTGCCGCCTCTCACACCACTTCTCAGGCTCTGTCTTCCCATCTCCTTTCCCTCCCATGCTGTTTCCTCACCTTTTCTCTCTCTCATGTTCAGAGACAATCTGTGCTCTTGGACTAGAATTCCAATTTAGAACTCAAGCACTGGCATGTTTCGTTTTAAAATACAGAGATAGCTCATTTTACCCCAAATAAGCCCAGAACGTCAGCTATGAAAATATTTCTGGGTATCATTTTCCCTCCCTTTTACTTTACACATCAAAACACTAAAATATGAGGTGAAATGACGTAGTCGGAAGACATACATTTCTAGATAATTTTGAGTGGGACACGTTCACTGCACTGGGACGTGGGTTGATGAGTCTGTGGCCTCGGTGACCTATTCGTTGTGGAGTTGATGGTGCCATTCACCTTAAGAGTCCTTCATGAGACCTGGCGGCCACCACCTCTGCGGGGTGCGCTGGACTCGCCCGAGCCTGTGGCTTCTCGTGCTTTTCTGTATGTCACTAGATGGTCCTGCCAGTGGACGAGAGCCTGACCGAAGCGTTGGGAATCCGATCCAAATATGCTTCGTTGCGTAAAGACACTTTGCTGAAATCGGGTAAGCGGATTCCTCCATGGTCCCCTTGCCCCTCTCGCAAGTGTCCAGTGGGCCCATGGTCAGCCTTTCACCCACCTGCTGGGCATGCACTCTATGGTCTCCTCTCTGTTAAACTCATTTTTCTTAAATTTTTAAATTTTTTTATTGACTTCTGAGAGTAAGGGAGAGAGAGACAGAGATAGAAACATCAATGACGAGAGAATCATTGGTCAGCTGCTCCACACTGGGGATCGAGCCCACAACCTGGGCATATGCCTTGACCTGGAATCAAAATGCGACCTCCTGATTCATAGGTCGACGCTCAACCACTGAGCCATGCCGGCCGGGCTCTGCTGAGCTTATTTTGCCAGCATTTAGCAAGTTGGCAATCCTTCAAGGGGGGCCTCCCTCCTGCGCCTCCCTGTCTCTTACCGACATTGGCCTTAGTGGCTGCCAGCCTCGCTGGCACAGCCTTTGTATTTGGGAGTTAGCGATACATTCTGGGACAAGGGGATTGCATGTCCCCAGGGAAGAGCATTCAGGCTCAGTCACCGGGTGGCCTTTGGGTTTTAAATGTTTGATTGAGATGAACAGTCAGGATACTTGGGGGCGTCGGGAGGAGGACCCGGCCAGGTCTACAGCCTGCTCACACAGTCTCTGTCTCCCCGCCCCTCAGTGTTTGGTGGTGCCATATGCCGCATGTACCGCTTCCCCACCACTGACGGCAACCACCTGCGGATCCTGGAGCAGATGGCGGAGAGCGTGCTCTCCCTGCACGTGCCTCGGCAGTTTGTGAAGCTGCTGCTAGAAGAAGATGCAGCCAGGTGAGGCCCAAGGGGAGTGGCTGCCCGCCCATCATGCTGGCTCTCAGATGTGTGTGGTGGAGAGAGCACTGGCCCCACGTAGGCCAGATGACAAGCCAACTTCTGCCCTTGGCTCCTTCGTGGCCCGGGCTTCCAAAGCCTTCGTTTGCTCACCTGCATCGTGGGATTTCTGTGCAAAGACTTCACAAGGCCCTGTGCCTGGAGCACTAGACGTGCCGGCACTCAGGACCCACTCCCTCCCTCTCCTCTCACCACTCTTTGGGCCTCAGGAAGTGGAAAGTAGCTGGTCATTCTTTGGTCATGGCTGCCTGGTCAGCCATTTCCGCAAGCAGGGCCACAGTGATATGGCTCCAGAAAGGTAAGCAGGACCCATTGGACATCCTTCCAGCTCAGGGCAGGCGCCACTGGCCCCCAGGCAGGGAGAAGCCTGGGCGGCTCAGCACTGTAGTTGTGCCTCCCGTTCGCCCTTCGCTGTCATTACTGCTCCTTGTCATGAAGCGATGTGAATTACAGACACCATATAACAAAAGCCGGAAGGAAACAGTGCAGCCAGAATCCTACTGTTTTAACACAACTGTTTCATTTTAAATTTTCATCTTGAAAAAATCAAACTTAAAAAAAAATGGCAAGAAATGCAAAGAGCTGCTTTCTCTCTATTCATACATCTTTATATGTATTTTAATTTTTACATTCTTCCTTTCAGCTTTTCCACATCTGTGCCATTATATGTAGCTACCGTATATCTTCACTTTCTTGTCATTTCTAGTTAGGGCATCATTTTCCACTGTTGGCACTAGGTATGTACTCACATGCACTGTAACTTTAAAGACTGTTCACATAAGCATTTTGCTTTCGAGGGTTGTGCTGTTTTTCACTCCAACCACGTGGCAAGTGCTGTGTTCAGTGCAAGGCTCCTTGATGAGCGAGACAGCCTGGGAGACAGTCATTAATAGAACTGGGGGCCACACACGGAGTCCCACATGTGTCAGCAGAAAGTAAAAGGGGCCCTGAGAGGGAGGGTGGTCTGAGCAGGCCTCTGAGACATTAAACTGACACTGGAAGCATAAGAAGAGCCACATGAAACACAGGCAGAGACATCCAGAGGGACCACATTGTGTGCATGAGCCGAGCTGAGGCTGGGGCCAGTGGGCCTCTGAGCGAGGATACGGCTTTCCTGCAAGCCCCACAGCCTGACCCGTTCCGGGTATTCTTCTGTATTAACTTTCTTCAATCCTTACCCAAAGATAAGTTTTAATTGATTTGGCAGCGAGAGGAAGGGAGAGAGAGAAACATAGAGAAGTTGCTCCTAAACATGCCCAACCAAGATCGAATCGAACCTGCAATCTGGGTCTGTACCCTGACCGGGAATCGAAACCACAACCTTTTAGTGTATAGGCTGGTGCTCCAACCAACTGAGACACACCGGCCAGGGTACAGTTATTTTTCTAACATAATAAGTAGTACATCAGACAATGTAGTAGATTCCTAAAAGCTTTTATAAATTAGGTTTTTTTCCCTTCAAAGGAAAATGTGCATAGTTTGAAAAGCTAAATACTGCCAAAGGCTGTTGAGAACGTAAGTCTCAGGATTTCCATCTAGTGTTACCTGCTGTATTTCTAAATACATTCAGTCAGGTTCAGGGATTAGCTATTGATTTCCTATAAAATGAGAATTTTAGGTCTTTTATACTTTCCTGCTTCCCAGGTTCCTAAAACGGTTATCCTGTGTGTGTGTTTTTTTTGTTTGTAATTTGTCTTGTGTTTTATTTTTCTGGAAAAAACAAATCATAGCAGTTACTTACAGGTCTGCAGCCCCTCGTGTTTGGGAAGGTCACAGGTCATTCTGCTCTGCACAGGCCCAGTGGCTGCAGCTTGAGCCTTCACCCATGTGGTTTCTGTCAGGAGCCAGGGTGTCAGGCCAGGGTGGAGCTGCTCTCCTCTCTGCTCCTCCACTTAGTTTGCCTCGAACATTTGGCTGCGTTTCTGTAAAAAGCTGCTCTGTGCACTTGCCCTGTGGTTGGAGGTCTGTGTCTCGTGCAGCCCTTCCTCCTGGAGGGCCCGTCATGCCCCTGCTACTTGGCCTTAGACTCCGGTGCTTGGCCCTCCCTGGCACCTCGATGCTTCTGTGTGCACTTTGTTTTCTGGTAGTGCAGACCCTGGGGCTGATGCTTCTGTCTTGCTTGCAGAGTGTGTGAACTGGAGGAGCTGGGGGAGCTGTCCCCCTGCTGGGAGAGCCTCCGTCGCCAGATTGTCACTCAGTACCAGACCATCATCCTCACGTACCAGGAGAACCTGACCGACTTGCATCAGTACAAAGGTGGGCACGCTCTCCATGTTCCCACTGGGACTTGACCCCGGAAGCTCAGATAGTCACACTGGCAAACACTCAAATGGATTTTTAAAAATAGATTCTCATGGAGGTGTGAATGCTCTAAAATTTAGATTTTTCAGATCCTAATTAAGAAGGCAAATCTATGAATTACATTGAAAATTCCTTCCGAAGAGTCATGCCAAAGCAACCACTGCAATGAGGTTTCAGAGAGACCTGATCGCCTAATCCAGTGAAACGCCTGAAGGATGGAGGCCCTGTGCCTTCGACGAGCATTTTCTCCATTTCCCAGTTGAACAGTGGCACTCGCATGGAACATAGAGATTGAGTGGAACTCACTATTTTAAGCCTCCAAAGGGAGAATGAAGTACAGACACCTCACCTTTTCTTGAAAGATGCCATTTAATTTTCTGAACACTCAGGGAAGCTTTAGAAAGGCTATTCTTAACTTACTCCCTTTTTATTCCAAACGGAATGATTTTTTGGGGCGGGGGCTTTTCATTACTTTATTCTCTATCTTTAGATTCTTCCCTCCTTCTGCTCTTCATAATGAAATTTCCAGGTTGAAAGAAAATCATAAGCCCTTAATGTACTTTTGACCCAGAACACGTGAGCATGCCCATAAACTTGGCTGTGGAGAAGTGAACACAGGAGTGACAGTAACGTGCTGGTGCCCTGGTTTGCTTTGAATCTGAAGAAGAGATCCCAGTGTATTTCTTAGAGAAAAGGCAGCATTTGTTTGAAGGAACATAAGGACCTACCAGGCTGGATGCCAGTTACCTGGGAGAGTCTGACCCCACACCGCCCGAGTCTTCTGGAGCAAGCCTCCCAATGTCACTGTGTCTAAACGCCCAGTCTTGTTGATAGCAGGTTCTGCGATTCCAGCAGACTCCCTGCTGCTGGTGCCCAGGGAGCAGCCTTGTGCAGAGCGGACAGGGCCTGCCTGTATTTTGTATCTTGACAAAACAAGCCTTCCTTTCTTCACCGATTACCTCTATGACCTGATTGTCAGCTAGTTTGTAATTCCTTTCTTTTCTGGGCATGGAGTTCCTTTGTTAGTTACAGATTTTGACGGTGGAAATCAGATCGCAGATGTTTGTTGCACAGCATCATCCGCCTGCTTGACCACCCATTGTGCATAGGGGAGCCTGTTTGAGTTTGCGTTCTAGTGGCCAGAACTGGTGCTGCCCAGCACCTGTCCATCCCCACAGCCCGGGTGGTGAGCAGATCTTGCCGTCACTTTTCAGGATTGGGAAGTGCTGCTCTAGTGGAACCAGTCCCCGAGGTCTTGGATGATGGCAGCCTCCAGAGCTGGAGCAGGCAGTTCCTGGCGTGGGCCTGGCTTTTTATAGTGCTCTGGCATCCTGTAGCACAGAGCCTCCTCCTGTGTCAGCCTCTTTGTGAAGAGCGGAGTCATGGGTGGGCAGGTATCCACCGTCCCTCCTGAGGCTGCCTCCTGCCTCCTGCCTACATTCCCCACCTAAGCACCCAGAGCCAGTCTCCTGGCCAGCGAGCTGCTCTCCTGTAGTGTCTAGAAGTGAAATGCACTCATAGGCAATGCAGAATTGCCAGGGCTGCAACCACCCATACCTGCTTTCTGAGCAGCAGCCCCACCGGACCCCTTTCTACTTGCCATTCGTGAGTGCGGATACATGTTGATGCCCTGTTTTTGAATATTCTGTTTCTTAGGTCCCTCGTTTAAAGCGAGCAGTTTGAAAGCAGATAAAAAGTTGGAATTTGTTCCCACAAACTTGCACATACAAAGAATGAGGGTTCAGGACGATGGAGGATCAGGTAACTGCGGCCCCTCTCATGGAACCCCCGTCACCCTATTCCCCTGTGCACATGGGCCCTGCACTGCCTCACATCTGCGCCAGCCTTGCCTGCATGTCCTGCTGGTCAGCTTGATGAGAGACATCTCAGGACTTTTGTAAGGTCTTCACTCAGAGCACAACCCCTTCCTCTCGGGTCTCTTCTGTCTGCTTCCTTTGTGTTTCTGTGGCAGAAAGCTGCCCATCTGTCCTCCCCAAGTAGGGATGCAGGCTGCGTGTTGCCTTCAGCCTTGTGTGGCTTCACCCTGGGAGGTTAGGGGCCCTTGGACAGCCCAGGCTGTGGGACTAAGGGAACCGCAGTCTGCAGGGACCTGGGGGAGGGTCAGGCCCCAGGTCTATGTGCATATCCCTGTAGCCGGCCCGTCCACAGGCCCAAGCCCAGAGTAGTGAAGGAGAGCTTTCTGTCATTCAGATCAGAGCTACGACATCGTCACCATTGGGGCACCAGCTGCACACTGCCAGGGTTTTAAGTCAGGAGGCCTCCGCAAAAAGCTGCACAAATTTGAAGAAACCAAGAAACAGTAAGTTCCTGGGGGTGTTCATGGTCCTCGTACTGTGTTAAAACATCAGGACACAAGCACAAACGCACCAGCCCTCCAGCCGCTGCTGCGTGGTGAGAGGCTGCCTATGGCCCCTGGCTGCTCTGTGCGCTGCTGGGTGGGGGCAGGAGGCCAGCTGGTCAGTAGTCCTGTCTGCACATGGAAGTCACCTTGAAGGCGGTGATTTGGGCAGCTGCCCTGAATGGACTGTCCGTGAGAGTCGCTGGCCAGTCCATGAATGTCCCCAAGTGTGCAGCCAGGGAGAGACTGTTCATTTCCTAGGTGATACTGTGGAAAAACACTCCCAGTTTCAAAAAGGCATGAGGGGCTGCATGGATCTGCTGTGCTGAGCAGGAAGCTGCCGGGCAGCAATGGGGAAGGCCGGTGCAGAGCGCAGTGAGGTGCAGCTGGGGGCACGAGGGTGCTCTGGGGAGAGGAGCGAGAGGAGAGCTGGCCTCAGTGTGGGCTGAGAGATGTGGCCTGGCCCTGAGGAGCCTGGGCCTGGCGTGAGCAGGGCGTGCGTGGGAGCAAGCACACGGTGCTGTGGAGCGTGCAGCAGGGGCGGCGGGGAGAGGCCTGCGAATCCGAGCTATGCGTTGGGCGGGGGAGGTGATCTTCCAGAATGTCGAGATTTAAATCGGTTCAGGGATGGAAATGTAGGAAGTGGAGGTGATGAGTGTTGAGGGTTCTCTGAAACCCTGGGACCTGAAATAGAGAACGAAAGGCTCAGGCTTGGGGAGGATGATTAGGACGTGAATGTGTTGAGGCTGAAAGAAAAGATGGGAGTGAGTGAGGCAGGTGGAGGAGAACATGGATCGAGCAGGTTCTGGAGAAGATGGAAAGAGGCAGGACCAGGCAGTGAGCCAGGGACATGGAGGAGCGGAGGCTGCAGGCAGAGTTCTGAGGGGGAAGGCGCAAGCTGAGGTTTGGTGGAGCAGCCTCTCGGAATGTGGAGTTGGGAGGTCACACTCGTCACAGGGAAGGGAACCGTCTGAGGGAAGGTGAATAAGAGGCCCAGAGAATGGAAGGGAGTCCCCTCAGGCGGTCAGGTGCAGTGTTAGCAGGGCCGGAGCCAGGAGGCCTGGCCTGGCTTTGTGCTGCTGTGGCCGGGAGTCAGGACGTGGCTGGAGAAAACGGACCTTGGACTGGCCCAGGGTGGGATGAAAGGACAGTGGCAGCGCTGGGGCCAGGATGCAGACAGGAGTGTTACTGGCCATGGTGCTGAGGCTGGAGGGGACAGGCGAGCAGCGGGGAATATTGGACGAGTATCCATGCAGATGGGAGCGCAGGCTGCCCTGAGCCACGGGACTCTTAGAGGCAGGAGGAGGGGCAGCAAGAGGGCCTGGGGTGGAAGGGGAGCTCCAACCTTGGGAGGGGGAGGCTCCAGACATCCTGCTCCATCTCGACGCATCCCCACCAAGAGCCCTTCCAGCTCAGACAAGCCAGGTAGCCAGGCCCACTGTGGGTCCACTGCCTCCGGCGTTTCTCTGGACATTGTGACAACTCTGGGGCTCCTGTCCCACGACTGCACAGCCAGCAGAGATCCTGTGTGTGTCACACCGCTGCATGGGGGTGTGTGGAGTATGAGCATACGATTGGGGGCAGTGCGGGGCCCTGGAGGGAAAAACCAGTCAAGAGGGGTGCCCCCCCCCTCGCTGTCCTCGTCCCAGGAAGGTTGGTGCGCTCATGCCCAATTACGCCGTGTGTTAACTTCAGAACATCTCAGCCTCTGTATGCCTTTGTGGTGTTTTTTAAATATATAATTTGACTTTTTATGTAATGTCCTTCTAAAGTCATAGGCACTGATGGAAGCGGTTTTCCTCATTGAAGCTTCCTTCAAGTGCAGCCGCACTGTGCGCCCACTGGGGATGTGCCCTGGGCGTGAGCACGCCCGCGAGGTTGTCAGCAGTGAGCACCGGGCTCACGCGTCAATTGTCCTTCAACTATCAAATTCAAGTGTTTTGACAAAACTAGGCTTTTAAATTTTTGGTTTGCATTTGGTATTTGCTAACACATGCTAATATTTCGTTTTGGTTCTTTTCTTTAGCAGTTTTGAGGAGTGTTGGTGAGTTTTCTGTCTGTGGAGAGATCTGTCTGGGTCTTGCTCTCATGCAGAGAAAGCCTGTGCTGTCCCCTCCCCCCAGAGGTGCTTCAGCCTTGTGCGCTGTGGGCTCCGAGTTCAGGCCCCGACACCGTTCCCTTCCAACTGCAATGTTCTCGGATGATGAATAGCCAGTCCAGTCTCTGCTTTGTCTTTAAAATCCAAGCCTTTGTTGCTGTGCTGCTCCGAGAGCAGACCTGGTCTGCTTCTTCCTGGGCCTGGGAGCCCGGAGCTGGGATGTCCCGTCCACACTGAGAGGGACTGAGATCTCTACAGCTCTGCTACAAGAATCTCGGGGCTTGTCAGTCTCCACCTCCCCTCACCATCACCTTTTGGGGAATGAAGTCAGCTTACATTTTCATGATACTTAATAGTTTAGGCATAATTTGAAAACTGTTACTAGGATCAGTTTTACCAAGAATTACAACAACCAAGTGACTTTTTCCACCAGAGTGTTAGATAGCAGCCAGAAACCATCATGTCTGCTGTCTGGGGTTCCCCTGCTGCTCCAGGCCCCAGGCATGCCCAGAACGGGGCTTTGTAGTGGCACTTCTTCAGTTGGCAGCCCCAGAAGCACCGCCAGCCTTTGGGATCGCCTCCCTTGGAACCGGTGAGGCTGGGGCTGGGGCTGGGCCCGGGCCGGTCTGAGATGCTGGGCTCTGCGGACGTCTGGCACGGGAAGTCCTGAGGAGCCCTCCTAGGCTCAGGCCCCTCGGCTTTCCCCAGTGAGGACCAGGCATAGGGCACACGTACTCACGCTTCCATGGTCACCCCGGATGGCAGCTCTTTGAAGCTACTCGTGTGCCCCTGTGCGGAAGGCCCAACTCACTGTAACTAGGATGTGGCCCCTAAGGACAGGGTGAGTGAGCGGGATGCTTTTCTCGGACATGGGGGAGGTACATTTGTGTGGAAGTGTACATCCAGCACACATGGTTATCTGCTTACAGCACACAACATGTGTGTGCTAAACCTCAGGGACTGGGAGGATTAAAGGTTCTTAAATTCTATTTTGAGGTTGTATTTTTAAGATTGAATTGTCTGAAATGGCAGCTATTCATTGGAAGAGGGATTGCAGTTTGGAAGGTCGCCGTGTGCACCTGGAGCTGTGGGAGGTTCCCATCGGACTGCACAGGCTGCAGCGCAGGCTGCTGCATGGCTTCTGGCAGGTCTTGTTGTGGTGTGTGGGCTTGTGGTGTGCTTTCCTTCTGGGGTGCTTTGGGTTTTGCTTTTTGCATGTTCAACCCATATGTCATCCAGGGAAGGGGCGGGGCCGTTTTGTGTTGACCTGGTTAATAAATAGCCAGTCCTGGAAAGAGCCCCTTGGGGAGGTTCTCAGTCAGCCCTGCCCAAATCACCTCCATCTCCAGAGAAGGTGATGGAGGGTGTAGCTCTCCACCTTCTCTCTCGTCCCCCAAACCCAGTGGGCAGCTCTGAGGGAACCAGCAGGGCCCCTCATTCAGTGAAGCAGGGGACACCCACTCCAGCCAGAGCCCACGACTCCCAGCTGGGAGAGACTTGGGCTTTGGCGCCTCATCCTTCCCCTCCCTGCTTTCCTCGGCTTCCACACATGGTCTGAAAAATCCGTTTATGGTATTGGGTTGATTTGGGATCTTAGCTGAGAGACATGCAGTTTACCTTCTCCATCTGGAAGGGCCATCATGCCAGCAGGCCCCACGGACTCTGGCTGGCTCTCCGAGGCTGGTATTTAATTGTGTTCAGTAATGGCTGGGCTGTAGCTTTGACCTCAGATCCAAGGTACATATGCTGCTTGGTGGCGAGGAGGCAGGGTAGGAGGAAGAAGCAGGTTTCCAAGGCTCCCAGGTTTGACAAGAGCCAGGTTTGAGGTGTCCAGAGCGACCTCTGGCTTGGCATGCTCTCTGCCTTCACATTTCAGTGTAGGGCAATGCTGGATAGGGCAGGGTAGGCAGCCGGGTCACGTGAGGGAGGAGAGCTGTGGGTGTGGGCACAGCAGGTTTGAAGTCCCAGTTGGCCAAATGAAAAATCAAGGATCCTTTTGGCAAAGTCTAGCACCCTTGGAAGTCTTCCTTCACTATGACAAGCGGACCCCTTTGGCATCAGCAGACCCTATGTCTCCACTTAAGTCCTGCTGAGAATTCGACAGTGAATTTAATATTTGCGCACAAGGTCCACACACAGGGTGCAGATACAGATACAGGCAGCTGCAACAGGAGACGTAATGTGTGTTAATGCTTCAGGCTTCTGACGTACAGACAGGAGGGCTCTCCTTGATAGCCCAGCCCAGGAGCACGTCCCTGCGCGACAGTGCTTCGTTTTGTGTGGGTCTTGGGCTGGGTGGGGAGGGCGCTGCCAGCCTCATCGGTCGGTTCTCACCTTTCTTAGTACGTCATCCAGCTGCCAGTCCATCATCTACATGCCACAGGATGTCACGAGAGCCAAGGAGATCATCGCCCAGATCAACACCCTGAAAACCCAAGTGAGTTACTATGCAGAGCGGCTCTCGAGGGCGGCCAAGGACAGGTCTGCCACTGGCCTCGAAAGGACACTCGCCATCTTGGCAGACAAGGTAGGAGGGCGGCCCTGCTGTGTGAGGGCGGGGGCTCCCTTGGTTGTGGCAGAGGGTGCCCACTGTGGGTGACATTGTGGTGATCTGGAAGGCTGAGCTTCAGATCCAGTTGCCACAAGGGCCAGGGGCCTGGTGATTTTCCCGTGGACACAGGCCTGGATGGGGCAGGCCAAGCACAGGCCAGGGCTGTGATGACCGTCACTGCTCCCTGCACAGGCGGCTCCCAGCAGCTCCAGAGGGGTCCTTGCTAAGGGCTGACAGTTCCACGCTTTCTTAGTAACCACCCACTCAGCACATTTTCCCCGTGGTTCACTTGTACTTAGAATTAAAAAAAGAGAAAGTGAGTTATTATACAGACATAACGTAAGAACAGTATAATTTATTGGCTTATATATAACCAGGAAACCAGCCTTTCATTGATGGCAGTTTGATCGTGATTTAAAATGCATAAGTGTACATCTACACGGGGACGTGCTACCTCAGGTCCTTTTGATGGGTGATGCGTTTTCAAATTCCTGATCTCTGTCCCTCGCCACACACACACAGATTCTGCTCACACTGCCTGGTCACTGCACTGTTGGCGGGGGGTGAGGGGCTGTTCCTGAGCAGCACACGTTCCGTCCTCCCCACGGGTCACCTGCGGAGGCTGGGAGCCATCAGTCATGGGAAAGGGGACTGCCGAGAGCCTGCCGCACACGGAGCGGAGCCCCTGGAGCTGGGGCTGGGCCCCAGGAGGTAGATGGAGAAGATAGGCTTCCATGACTAAGCCAAAGTAAGGCTGGCACCTGCGGTCAGAGGGGACACACAGCCCTTGGTCCTTGAAGGCTGGGGCGCGGGACTCTCTTTAGACCTTTCCTTTGAGCAGTGTCAGCTCAGAGGCAGGCACATGGGCTGTCAGAGGTTCTCCATCCTCCCTCATTCTCCCGTGTTCTCCAGTCTTCTTGGTAGGAGTTCTGGCGAAGGGTCCACAGGTGGTCATGAGGTAGTCCAGGCTCAGCGTCCCACGGGCTGTGGAGGGGGTGGAGGGGTGGGCTCAGGCAGGTCCAAGCTCTCAGAGGACAGGCCAGGCAGTCTCTGGCTTGGAGCTCAGCGGCCCCGGTGTGTGTGCGCCTGCAGACCCGGCAGCTGGTCACCGTCTGCGACTGCAAGCTGCTGGCCAGCTCCATCCACGGGCTGAACGCAGCGCGGCCCGACTATATTGCCTCCAAGGCCTCCCCCAGCTCGACCGAGGAGGAGCAGGTGATGCTCAGGAATGACCAGGACACCCTCATGGCCAGGTGGACGGGCAGGAACAGCCGGTCTTCTCTGCAGGTGGATTGGCACGAGGAGGAGTGGGTGAGTGCTCCCCATTGCCTCCTCGTGCTGCTGAGCTCGGGGTGAAACTGGAAACGTCCCACTAGCTCTCCCTCAGGAGGGCCTTTGCAGATAAGCCCCGAGACCCCTTTCAGACGGCTGCAGGGCCCTGATGTCGGGAGGGAGACAACATGTCACCACTGTCCATCTGAGGAGCGGGCTGCTGAGGGCTGCCTATTCTCAGCCCCGGCTGTAAGGGGCGGTTTTCTCCTGGAGCCCTCGGCCCTCGCCATACCTCACCCGCTCACCCTGACACCATAGCATGTTGTCCTCAGAGTTGTGCCTGAGAGCAGATCTGTGTCTCCTGAGAGAGGGACGTAGCATAGACCTAGTTTCGTCAGGTGTCCAGACTATTGAGAAGCAGAGTTTGAGTCACTGAGTTACTGGGCAAGCGCAGCTTCAGCCCTGATCTGATTGGGCGTCCCTCACCTCCTGCCAACACCCCTCTGAAGGGGTCAGCTGTTTCTATTCTCTTCCCTCCAAGAGACCTCAGTCCTCTCTGTGAGATGCAGGAGGTCGCAGGGGACCTAGGATGGGTGACACTGGCTCCCTGGGCCCTGTGGCCCTTGTGTTAGCCCTGGAAGGGGCTGGGAAGCCCTATCTGGTCTCCATGACAGTTACTAGCAAACATCTCCCAAATTTTAAAACGAGCAACCTGGGACATAGATCCACCCTTTGAAAGGCAAATACAACTTAAATTATATTTGGAGAATTACGAGTCCTATTGATATTTCTAAATCTTGTGTTTTGATGAGCATGGTGTGGGACGGGAATCAGTGGGGGATGGTGGAGTTTGTAATCTGTTCTGTCTTTCCCATTGGAGAGCTGACCAAAATGAGCTCTTTTGCTTTTGGAAGGAGAAAGTGTGGCTGAACGTTGACAAGAGCCTGGAGTGCATCATCCAGCGGGTGGACAAGCTGCTGCAGAAGGAGCGGCTGCTCGGTGAGGGCTGCGAGGACGGCTTCCCCTGCTCGGGCAATGGCACCAGCAAGAAAGGTAACCGGAACAGCCACGCCTACTGGATCAGACCGGAGGACCCCTTCTGTGATGCCCCCACCTCACCACGCCCCGCCTCCATGCCCGCTGCTGCATGCCATCCTCACCTGACCACACGTGCGTATATGCATCACACTTCCCATCACGCTACCTCCATCTCATGCTGCATCTGTTTGTGTCTTGACTTCGTGTCCTCTTCCCCCATGCAGACTGCAGGGAGGGCTGTCGGCAGAGGGGGTGTCGCCATGCATGGAGCAGTGGGCAATGAGGGCAGAGGCGCCCGTGGGCTTCATACCCACGGAGCCTGCGTGTGCATCTGCAGGTCTGGCTAAGGGGGCTCTGAAGGGCCTCTTGGATCACGCTGCCACAGCACTAAGGGGCGGGCTCCTGGGCCCCTCTGGTTTGTGAACCGATCTGAGAAGCGGGAGGAGGCCACATGCACATGCATTTCTGATGAGGTAGAATCGAGGGCAGGTGACTGGCGCAAGGACAAGCTGGAGGAGAGCTGTTAGCGGGCCCAGCGGACGCGTCGGAAGGCCCGTTGTCATTAGTGGGTGTGCTCACCCAGCAGAGGCATGGTGCCTTGGGAGTGCGGTAGCTCGGTCTGTGGTGGCACCTGTGCCTCTGGCGCTGAGTTCAGTTCCTGTTGTTAACACCGGGGTGGGGCTCTGAGGGGTGGAAGGACCTTGGCATGGAGCAGCACACTTCAGGAAGAGTCTTCTGTCTGTGGGAATGGAGCATAGGCAGACACTCGGCCCTGCTCAGAGCCTTAGAGTGTGATCGGCTTCTTGTCCCTGCAGCTCGGAGCCTCCAGCTCTCACAGGAAAAGGCTTGGGCCGGGCAGCCAAGACCAGGCTGCAGACTGAGCTTCCGTTTCCTTGTGGCTCTCCTGTGGGTGTTGAGCCATAGGAAGGGAGTCCCCGCTGTGCCAGGGTTAGGCTTCCTACAGCCAGGACTTTGAATTCTGAATTGGGCAACTCTCATTCGAGTCAGTTGTGCTTCCTTCTTCAGAGGCTCTCGACAAGCCCCTGCACTTGGGTGGTGCCTTTCCCGTCTCCGTCTGCCTGCAGTCTGTTCCACTGGGGCCTGTTTCAGCAGCACTCACATATCCACGCTTCCATTTGTGAGGCTGACAGCTCAGTTCATGGAGCGCTTTCGTCTCTCTGTTCTCATTTGTTAATGTACATTGTGTTCTTCAAAAAACGTCTGAAAACTCATTGTTCATTTCTCATTAATATTGTCTTGCTTGTGCTTTAAATTTTTTCTGCAGATACAAGAAGTAATTTATTGGATTTTTAAAATGTAGGAGATGGTTTATTTAATCAGATTGACTGTTACATCCATAACTTAAATGTGGCTTTTTTCTAGATACATCCTGTTTGTTCAAAAGTAGACAAATTTAAATGCAATTTTAAAGTGATTTAAATGAGCATTTGTTTAGGGTTTGACTTGTAATTGTGTGTGCCACACGCATGAGCGGTGTGATGGTGGGAATGTGAAGCACACTCTGAGAGAGGCTAACTGCTGCCAGTACTCACAGACGCGTGAGCCGTGTGCCACAGAGGTTACTGCCTGCGACCCTTAGTCCAGAAACCCAGCGCATCGCCAGGACGCTGTTGGGACCTCGGCAGGAGCAGGGGGATCAGAAAGAGACAGGCTGCGGGGGCTGTGTTTCACTCCCCTCTTGTCCTCCAGGGCCAAGAGGGGAGTGAAACACACTGGGCCCTGGCACGACTTCTGAGACCATTGGACGTTGCTGGGGCAGGTGCTTGGCCTGATGAGCAGGTGGTGTTCACACCTGCATGTTTACTACCTACAAACTCCCTGCCTCTTTGAAAGGCATCATTACTTTTTGTTCTATTTCTCTGCCCATCCTGGGTCCTCCTTTTCCATCTTTTACCAAGGAGTTGCCTGCTTCTTAGCTCACTCTCTTGCAGAGCTGAGCAGAACCTTGCCTGGCAGGCGGGGTAAAGGGGGACCCACTGCATGCTCCATAAGCCTCTCTGTCCCCCCCACCCCCACCCCGCGCCAGGATTTGTGACTTCCATTACTTTCTACACACACCACTCTTGCTTTCCTCATCCCACAAAAGTCATTCAAACCAGGACCAAGTTGTCCATAAGGTAAGGTCTGTGGGTCGCACCCAGGTTTGTGTGCCGGAGATGATGTGTTAAAATGAGAGAAAGTCTGAAGTGGTCATGAAATCTCAGGGGACTCCGTGACCTACGAAAAGCACTGGTCCAGGAGTACCTCAGGGGCCCACTCCCTCTCCCCTTTGGTTGAAGATGGCTTCACCCAGCCGGTTTAACCCCACGCCTTCTCAGGAGTGGTCCCGACCCAGCTGTCAGTGATCGCCACAGAAGGTCATAAACAGGCTCCCAGGCCTCCTCCTCATTCAGACCCCTTCTTGGGAAGGCAGAGAGCTATATTTTTCTCAAGGCCTCGTCATTCTCATTAGAAAGATGTGGAAGAGTTGCTGTGCTCATCTCCACACTGGGCAGGGGTCACCCTCTGTGTAGGTAACAATGAGGCTGAAGTCTGAGCTCCCAGAGGCCTGTGATTTTGCTCTATTTCTGTCCCCTTTGCCCGGAGAAAGAAAGAAATCAGCAAAGATGATAAGAAGGGTAGGATCTCACGCCACAACTTTTGGACAGTTTCACAGGTTCTGAATCTCCCTGTAGCCGGTCCCAGCTATTCTTGGGGATCTGAAATGATCTAGTTCCATACCCTAAAGGCATTCTTTGAAATAAACAGTTTAGACAGCAAAATAAAATAAACTTTTATTCCAAATGATCTCTAGTTTTCTTTTAGGTGGCACACCCAGTTAACAGGAAACTTAAGTTTTTTGAGGGAAATGTAAAATTAAAATGAGTACTTCCCAGTGTGACCCAAAGTGGGTAAAACTGAATCAAAATTGTCATTTTTGAGGGACCTGGAGGGCCATTCTAATTCTAGACTTCTCCCTGCTCATAAAGCTTTATTCTGGCTCGCATTTTAAAGAGTGGCATAGGGAGTCCTGGTGTCCTGGGTCCTGCCTTCGGGTCTCAGCAGTCAGTCTGCAGCCCAGTGCAAGGCAGTGACTCTGTGGTGGGACCTCCGGTGGCTGGCCGGTCAGTCAGTCTCTCTCATTTCAAGTTTGCTTCCAGATGTCGTGAGCCAACAGAGGCTCCATCACATGCAATGTGACAGACGTGGGCACGCCATCACATTGTAACATGTAAGCGTGCTCACCCCGGAAAGCATTCTGTGTTGACTTACTAGCAACATGAATGTTTATGCCTGTGAATTGGGCTGTGTTTACCACCAAGGGGCTCGGCTGCCTTGGAGTAGCCAGAGCACGTCCATGCGACTTGTTGGGGAAGAGGCAGGCCGGAGCCCCTCTTCGCTGTCCAGGTAGCCACCTTCCTGCAGTCAGCGGAAGCAGTTGCTGCAGGCATTGAGCTTGGTGCTTGAACTGTGTGGTGCTCTTAATCATCCGTGTTGCCCTCCGTTTTTGTGCAGATTGCAGTCCCCCTCCTGAGGAATCCAGCCCAGGTACGTGGTTTCTGCCCGTGGGTCGCAGGTGGTGCTCCCATACCCAGCTGGCACATGCAGTGTGTTCTCAGAGCAGCTGTGCTCCCAGAGTTACAACATTGCTGCTTAGGAGGTCTTCACTGGGAGGCACGCAGCTTTTCTGTGTGAGGGACCGTCGGGCTGGGGGCGGTGGCCTGCAGCCAGCCATCACGTGCATTTTCCCACTTTCCCACCCTAAACCTGTCTCAGAGGATTAATGTCCGCAAGTGCGTTGGGCTTCCAGCCGCGGGCCACCTGCCTAGAGAGAGTTGCCCGTCTGTAAGGGACACGTTTGCTTTTACTGGGACTTAGGAGCATTGCTGGAGGGAACATGTTGGGTAATAGGTAGTCCTAAAGGCTCTGACCTTTGTGGTCACACAGACTCTTTTCTGAGCCTGGAAGCAGCTCGAGGCGCCAGGCACTGGTTGCTGTGGCTCCCATTGGAGTTAGCGCTGGACATGGGGTTTCTGCTGCCTGTGCATGTAGAAATCAGTGTTTACAGCTCTAGTTCAGGGGTCAGCAAACCACAGCTCTGAGCAGTCCTGCCAGGCACCTGCTCTTGTCGGTACTGTTTTCCTGGAATCCAGTTGTGCCCATGTGCTCCATGTGGCCTCTGGCTGATTTTGCGGGACAGTGCCAGGTCGGTCATGGCAGTGGAGACCCTGTGGTACTCAGAGCCTAAAGCATTTCTTGTCCAGGCCTTGATGGGAAAGTGCCGTCTCTGCTCTAGCTCTTACTGTGCTTCCTGGATTGGCCTGTTCCTTGAGTGAGCATGAGACCCTGAATAATATGTCAGCTTCCAAATTCCAGACAGCTGATGATCGTTGGATGGTCGCACACCTGCCTGCATGTAAATATGAGCTAGCAGGACACCTGCTCTGTATCCAGAGGGTAGCAAACCAGTCATCGTGGGACTTATCCACTTCCTGTCAGCTCACCTGGCACTGTGGTTCCAGCTCAGCCACTGGGCGACTGCTGGCCACAGCCCCAGTTCCCTATCCACCTGACTCGTCCGTCAGTGAGCTGATCTGACTAGGCTCATCATACCCCCAATTTGCTTTCAGCCCTTTATAGTTTCTTTTTCCCATAAAGCCAATGTGGGGTCTCACACCCCAGTATCCTGGACCCTCGGGGCCACTGAGGCCTTGGTAGACACACAGGTTCCTTGTCCCCATTGCCGCTCCTGGCCCATGCCCTCTCATCCTTCCTCGGCTGTCTCTGGGCTTCCAGTCATCAGCTTACCTCCAGGTTGGTCTGTGCCTTTGTGCCGAGCTGCTTCCTTGGAGCCTGAGATGGAGAAGTTCGGGACCACACCCCACAGTCAGGACCAAGAAAGGGGGAAGATCATGAGCCCACCCCCTAGAAGCTCAGGGCTGTCCTCAGTGCAGTGTCCTGATGGGAAGGCTAGTAGGGCCCTGGGTGGGCACCGACCATGCCCGGCTGGTAGAGCTCTCCCTGCTCTGTCAACTGTGTCCTTTCCCGAGGGCTGGGGGCTTGTCCAAAATTGATGTCCAATGGACTAAGCCAGGAATCCCTTTGGCTTTTCCTGCACAACCTTACAGGAGTCTGGCACACTTTATCTCTCCGTCTCCCTCCCTCCCTCCTTCCCCTTTTAATGGGGGGTGGGGGTGCAAGGGCAAGGCTCATGGATTGGCTACCAGTCAGCACATGATACAGGTTAGCAACTAGGTAAAGAGCTGCCCCCAAAAGTGACTTGGCTGCATCACCAGGGCACCTGTTGGTCACTGCTGTTTTCTTTTGTGGCCAGATAGCCCCTCTCCAGCCCTCACATCAAGATGCCTTGGCCTAACTGACGGTCATTACTGTCCCTGACGTTCATTTTGTCTGAAAGTTTTACATTTTATTGGGTCTCATATTGACCCAAAACATATAACACCCAACCCCTACCTGAAGCTCTTGATGTAATAGAAATCATGAGGAATTGAGTCAGACTCGTGTGCAGGTGGCAGGTGTTCCCGTGTCTCCTCTCCCACTGAGGCCATCTCCTTCCCAGTCCATCACCCCGGCTGTGGGGTAGGTGAGGAGATGGTTGTAGGTGAAGCACTCAGCAAGCCATGCACAGGCAGTGGGGGCTCAGGCCCTAGCCGCACCCTCTCCTGCACACACTCCATGTGCCTGCTAACCATGCTTGTATATTCCAATTTTGTCAGTGGATTTTAATAAGGTAGCAAAGCTGAGTCATTCTTTGGATTTTTTTTTTGAATGAGAAGTAGGCAAAGTAAAAAACTGCTGTATGGAGTGGGCTTGCTTAGTCAGATAGGACCACTGATATATTTTGAGCATTTTTCAGGTTAAAATGACCATAATTTGCATATTAATTGCATATGTATATGCATATTAAGTGAAAAGAAAGTAAAATTGGCAGTATTTGCTCTAAGAGGACTTACTTTTTCCTGAATAGTCTTCATGGCACCATTTTTCCCCAAACTATTTGGGCCCTAATACTTCATTGCTATCAGCTTTTTTAAATTGTTTCGAAATATAACTGACATGCATTCAACAGGCTTCAAAGAAACAAAAATATGGTCTCAGAGTTTTAGAGGAAGAGACTCTGGTGTTAGTACCAGGCTCCCTTTTACCAGGAAGGACCCACCCGGCTGAGCGGTCAGGGAACCCCTGCTTGGCGACAACCGGCCTGGGACACCTTCTCCACGCGTCAGTCCAGTGTACTTTGTCACCATGATTTATTGGTTAAGACCGTTCTGCTCAGACTTTCTAAATTTAAGCCGGCTTTTCCCATTACAATTTACATCCTTGTCCACACACAGTGGGCCTACTTATACAGTGAGGTCATGGCCAAATTTTGAATAGCTATATCTTCAAACCCCATGCTCACCAAGCACCGAGTGTGGGGTCTTTCTGCAGGTCTTAGGCACTTCTCTAATTCCTTTTTCAACGAAGTGCTGAACACAGAGTCTGAGAGAGCAGAGCCAGGGGCAGGCCTTCTTGCTGTGTTTATCTGAGACGGAGTTCACCCTTGGCAGATGCACTGCTCACATGCCCAGGCCTTCCTGGAAGGTGGGGGCACCTGAGGGCATGGCCGCGAGGTGTGCTGCCCAGCCATGTCCCGCTGCCTCGACTGCGTGTGTGTGGTGGCACACCCAGTGCTGGCATCAAGGTCCTGTTTCTGGGTTTGGTGACCTGTTAAAAATGGAACTGGTGAGGGCGTCTTCGCCTTTTTAAATGCCCTCGAAATAGGAAGGGGAAAGAGCCAAAGCCCCACATTCTTTTCACTGTTTCTCCCCTGAGGTTCTGTTTTTAGAGAGTTGTTTTGGTTCAGGGTCAAAGCTTCCTTCTGGTCCTAAAAACCCTCTACACTGGAAATAGATGGGACCAGGCAGCAAGGCTGGGTGGGGAAGAGCGAGTGTGGAAGGAAGGGATGTCTGAGCTGAGAACATGGAGACCGAGCAGGACCATCCCTCCTAACACAGCTGCCAGAGGCTGGACCAAGAAGGGTATCCTTGTCCTTAATACCTGAGGCAAGAAGCAAGGGAACAGGTCATTGTCCTGGGCGCCCTTCATTGGAGGACGGGAGGGGGTGGGCTTGGCCTCTGCAGACAGGATAATTTTCTTCCTTAGTCCTGACTTGCAGGTCTTCTCTTGCTGTTTCCCTCAAAAAGAATAGTCTTGAGTATTTACATGTTGAGCCCCCGCAGGTTTGGGAGACCAGGCATGTGTCAGGGTCCCAGAGGAGGGCTGGCATTTGAGCTCACGAGAAAGCTTTAGGCTGGAAGGTTTAGTGACCCAATCAGATCCAGGCAGAATTTGGTGCCATTCGGGGCAGAGCATGGGCCAGGGGGAGTTAGATGCAGAAGGGGTAGGAGTGCAGTGGGGAGGGCAGTACGGGTTAGGGACAGGCACCCGTTAGACTTCCAGAGCTTTATTCTTCAGTCTTCCTTCTCAAACGCTGTCTGCCCGTGACAGGTGAATGGAGTGAGGCGCTGTACCCCCTGCTGACCACACTCACAGACTGTGTGGCCATGATGAGCGACAAAGCCAAGAAGGCCATGGTCTTCCTGCTCATGCAGGACAGCGCGCCCACCATCGCCGCCTACCTAAGCCTGCAGCACCGCCGCGACGCCGTCTTCTGCCAAACCGTAAGCCCACGCCTCCCCTCAGGATGCAGGCACAGGAGCCTTTCCTTCTGCCTTGGGGAAAGGGGTGGCCAAGTGTCCCTGCTGGTTGCTTTTACATTTATGTGACATGGAGCCCATCCAGCTGCCTGCGCTGAGGAGAGGGTCTGATCCTCGACTAGTTCCTTCCTGAAGAAGGGGCCGAGGGCATGCACACACCTGCTCCTCCTGCCCCGAGGGCATGGTGGCATTGCCAAAGGCTCAGGCCCCTTTACCGCCTTTCCCCCCCACAAATGATTTCAGCGAGGGAGCCAGCTGTCGGCTGTCAGGGCAATTTGTTTCCTTATTTACAAAACCGCAGGCGCTCAGCTTTGCAGCCTGCACACCACTCTGTTCCAGCGGTTTCTGTTGTCTTCACAGAAGGGAAGAGCTAAACGCATGTCACGGGGGTCGCCAGTGTCAGTCATCGGTTTAGCAATGGGAACAGTCGTGCCGAGCTGGCTGGTTCTCTGCTTGTCCTCACCCATCCCGGACGGCCTGTTTCTCCCGTGGAAAGTCTCCCTCGAAGGAGATGTGCAGAGTGGCCAAGTCCTTTCTCACTGCTGTTCCTTGTTGTGTCACCTCAGTTCCAGCCAGAGCTGGCCTGGATCTGGGACTATATAGACCCTTGCGCTGTAGGGAAGTAATTCTTGGCTTCCAGGAGTTTCTAGCCCAGGAGTAACTTCTGGGAGGTCAGGTCAGAGGCTGAGCCAAAACCAAATGTACCTTTGGGAGCAGCGGAGTAGTGAGCCTGGAGCGTGGCACACCCTCCCTGGGCCCAGGTCCCAGGCAGAGGGTGCTGCTGAACCTTGGTTAGAGCGGGGAAGCAGAAGAGCTCGGCCCAGGGTGCCTGCTGTTGGGTGAGGAAGTGTCTGTCCCCACAGCTGACTGCTCTCATCTGCGGCTTCATCATCAAGCTGAGGAACTGCCTGCACGACGACGGCTTCCTGCGGCAGCTCTACACCATCGGGCTGCTCGCCCAGTTTGAGAGTCTGCTGAGCACCTACGGTGAGACCCGGGGCTCCTGCCCTCTGCCTCTGGGACCCAGGGGTTCATAGGAGTGTGAGCACAGGTTATCCCATGCTTTCTTGCTGCATGTTTTTCTGATTACACATGTAACACAGGCCGATTCAAATAAATCCAGCATGACCAAACTCTAGCAAAGAGCCAGATGAGAGTCCTCTATAGTTACCCCGACCCCAGCTTGTATGGTGGTGGCTACACATCTGGGAGATCTTTATAGTTGAGGGTGGATCATGATTATCTAAGCACCAACTTCCTGTAGGATGTTTGGGCCATTTCTGAACCCCTCCTGTGGAAACATTGTGGGCTCATTTCTGCAGCCCCTGAGTCATTAAAAGGAAAGTGTCAGTGTCAAAGGAACTGGCTGGTGTGGCTCAGTTCGTTGGGTGTCATCCTATGTACCAAATGCCTGGGCTGCGGGCTTGAGACCTGGTAGAGGGTGTGCAGGAAGCAGTGGATGTTTCACTCTCACATTGTGTTTCTCTCTCTCTCTCCCTCTCCCTTCCTTTCTTTAAAAATCAATAAAAGTATTTTTTTTTTAAAAGAGTAGGAATATTTTAGCCCTAACCTGTTTGGCTCAGTGGATAGAGCGTCGACCTGTGGACTCAAGGGTCCCAGGTTTGATTCCGGTCAAGGGCATGTACCTTGGTTGCAGGCACATCCCCAGTGGGGAGTGTGCAGGAGGCAGCTGATCGATGTTTCTCTCTCATCGATGTTTCTAACTCCCTATCCCTCTCCCTTCCTCTCTGTAAAAAATCAATAAAATATATTTTGAAAAAATAAAATAAATAAAGAGTAGGAATATTTTAAAATTCCATAGAAATTTCCCAGTTGCCCTCTACAAAGGCTCTTTTCTCCTTATCTCCACTTATTTCTTTGGAGAAGATAAAAATGAATAAGAAGTATTTGTTGGTTTCATAGCAGTATGTACTTAGGGAGAAAAAGCAAATTGCCCCGTGAAGAGGCTTGGAAAGGCCCTGTCCACACCCTCAACTCCCACTCGTCACAACCGCGCCTAATTGTGACACCTTCCATTCGCACCCCACCTTGATGGGTGAGTCCATGGGGAGAGAGGAAGGTCCCCTCCATCTGACAGCCCTCCTTCCTTCCTTCTTTTGTGTCCAGGTGAGGAGCTGGCCATGCTGGAGGACATGAGCCTTGGAATCATGGACTTGAGGAACGTGACCTTCAAAGTTACGCAGGCCACTTCCAGCGCATCCACTGACATGCTGCCTGTCATCACAGGAAATCGGTAGAAGTATTGTTTAAATCCTTAGAACTAATAGTGTCTTAAGTTCATTACTTTCCATGTGCTCTTTTTTTTTGAAATCACTTAAATTTTTTTTCAATTAGACTTGACATACATTGTTATATTAGTTTCAGGTGTCCACCCAGTGATTAGACATTATATAATTTACTAAATGACCATCCCAATTAATCTTGTGCCCATCTGACACCATACCTAGTTATTAGGTGATTATTGATTACATTCCCTGTGCTGTATTTTACAGCTCCATGACTGTTCTATAACTATTAATTTGTGCTTCTTAATCCCATCACTTTTTTCACATCTCTCCCACCCCCTCTCCCACCTGGCAACTGTCAAAATGTTCTCTGTCCAAGTCTGCTTCTCTTCTGCTTGTTCATTTATTTTGCTGTTTTGTTTTTTTTTTACACTCCGTTGTTGATAGGTAACTGTTTATTCCCTTTTTTTATTTTTTTACCCTTTTTTCTTCTTAAAGAAGACCCATTAACATCTATAATAATAAAAGCATAATATGCTAATTAGACCTGACAGACGAACGAGCTTCCAAATGTCGTTCTGGATGTCCTTCTGCATGAAGCCGCAGTGGCAGAGGCCAAGGCAGAGGCGGTTAGGGGTGATCAGACAGGCAAGCAAGTGGTTAGGGATGATCAGGCCAGCAGGCGAGTGGTTAGGGGCGATCAGGCAGGCAGGCAAGCAGTTAGGGGCCATCAGGCAGGCAGGCAGGTGAGCAGTTAGGAACCAGCAGTCCTGGATTGCAAAAGGGATGTCCAACTGCTGGTTTTGGATTGGACCTAAACCAGTAGTTGACATTCCCCGAGGGATCCTGGATTGCAAAAGGGGGGAAGGCCAGGCTGAGAGCCCCCCCCTGCCCCCCCCCCCCCCAGCCTGTGCACCGGGCCTCTAGTTTCACATAACACTGATTTGATGGTGATGAACTCCTTCGTTTTTGTCTTGTCTGGGAAGTTCTTTATCTGCCCATTGATTCTAAAAGATAGCTTTGCTGGGTAGAATAATCTTGGTTGTAGGTCCTTGTTTTTCATCACTTCGAATATTTATTGCCAATTCCTTCTGCCCTGCAAAGTTTCTGTTGAGAAATCAGCTGACAGCATTATAGGAGTTCTCTTATAGGTAACTAACTGCTTTTCTCTTGCTGCTTTTGAGAATCTCTCCATCTTTAACCTTTTGCATTATAATTATGATGTGTCTTGGTGTGAGCCCCTTTGGGTTCATCTTGTTTGGAACTCTCTGAGCTTCCGGGACTTGTATGTCTAGTTTCTTCAACAAGTTAGGGAATTTTTTTGTCATTATTTTTTCAGATAGATTTTCAATTCCTTGCTTGCTCTCTTCTTGTGGCATCCCCATGATACAAATATTGGTAGACTTAAAGTTGTTCCAGAGACTCCTTACACTGTCTTCATTTTTTTTGCATTCTTTTTTCTTTTTACTCTTCTCATTGGATGTTTTTTGCTTCCTTATATTCTAAATCACTGATTTCATTCTCAACTTCATCTATCTACTGTTAATTCCCTATAAATTATTCTTCATTTTAGGTAGTGCAGCCTTTATTTCTGACTGGTCCTTTTATATGCTGTTGAGGTTCTCAGTAAGTTCCTTAAGCATCCTTATAACCAGTATTTGGAACTCTGACTCTAGTAGATTGTTTATCTTCATTTTGTTTAGTTCTTTTTCTGGAGTTCTGTTTTTTCATTTGGGACATATTTCTTTGTCTCATTTTGGCAACCTCTTTGTGTTCATTTCTGTGTATTAGGTAGAGCTACTATGTCTCCTAGGCTTGGTAGAGTATTCTAATATAATAGGTGTCCTATAGGGTCCAGTGGCACAGCCTCCCTGATCACCCAACTGGGCACTGGAGGTGTGCACTGCCTCTCCCATGTGGGCTGTACAGCTTCCTCTTGTAGTTGAGCCTTGATTGCTGTTGACGAGTCAGTGGGAGAGATTTACTCCCACCTGATCAGCTTCAAGGACTGGCTGCAACCACCAACGGAGGATCAGCAGTGTAGCCCCCCCCCCCACACACACAGAGCAGGACTTACTTCAGCAGGGCTCTGGTGCCCACACAATCCACCCCTTGAGTATATTGTTGGTAGAGGTAGTTAGGTGGTGGTGCTTTAATGTGGTCTGAAGCTGTCCACGGGGTCCATTGTCTCTTGTTGGGCTTCCTGGGAAGTGCAGGCCAAGGTCAGCTGCTGCTGCTGTTCTTTCTGGGCCACAAAGTGATGTGCAGATATCTACCACTTGTGCTGGGCTCAGAGGTGCCCAGGGGAGGCCAGCTGCTTCCAAGGCTCCCTGATGCTTGTTTCTGTGTATTAGGTAAAGCTCCTCTGGCTCCTGGACTTGGCATTGTGACCTTGTGTCTGAGGTGTCCTGTAGGGCCCAGTGGCACAGCCTCCCCAGTCATCCAAGCCAGGCTTTCCAGGTGTGTCCCTGTGTGGGCTGTGTGCACAGGCTTGCTGTAGTTGAGCCTTGATTGCTATTGGCGTCACTGGAAGGAATTGATTCCAACGCCAATTGGCTGTGAGGACCAGCTGTGACTAAAGTAGAAGAGCTGATGTGCAGGAGACATTCCTGTGGAGCAGGACTTACTTCAGTGGGGCTTTGGTACTCTCCAAGTCTGCCCCTTGAGTGTGTGCTTATGGAGGTGCCCACGTTGTAATTGGCATGATCTGAAGCTGACCACTGGGTGCATTGTCTTGGGCCTCTCAGAAAGTGGGCTCTATCTTTCGTCATCCGATATAAGGTACAGAATGACCTGCAAATGGCTGCTACTTATGCTGAGCTTGGAGATGCCCAGAAGAGGCCAAGCTCTGAATTAAGGCTGGCTACCACTAGTGCCAGGCCTGGGGCCACTTAGGAAGAGGTACAGGGTACATAGAGGCCAGATGCTGCTTGTTTGAGAGATTTTAGGAAAGTCCAAATCATGAGGCAAGATAGGCCAGTTTTATGGAAAAGCCAGTGGAAACAGCTTGTGTGGACCTGCAAGTAGGATGCGGGTGGAGTCTCAGGGAATCTCCAGGGCAAGGCAAGCAACCTTAACCAGGTTGGTGGAGACTCAGATATGGTACCTCACTCCACAGGGGGGATCTGCACGACTGAGATATCCCTCCTGATTTTTATATGCCACATGTGGGTGTGGGACCAGCCCGGTCCACATCTCTGCCACTCAGACTGGTCTCCATGTAGCTTCTTGAATTCCTAGTTGTATGACTTCCATTCAGCTTGATTTCAGGTACTTCTAAATGATGGTTGTTCTGTAGTTTAGGTGTTATTCTGATGTGGTTGTGAGAGGATGCAAGTTCTGCATTTACCACATCTCTATCTTGGCCTGTGTCCCTGCCATGCAATCTTAATTTTTGTTTTACTGTTTCATTCATTCAGTTAAAAGTGCTTATCACAGCCTCAACTGGTGTAGCTCAGTTGGTTGAGCATAATTCTGTGCACCAAAAAGTTGTTGGTTGTTTTCCCAGTCAGGGCACTTATTCAGGTTGCAGGTTAGATCCCCAGTAGGGGCTTGTGTGGGAGGCAACTGATCAATGTTTCCTTCTCACATTGATGTTTCTCTCTCAGTCTCTCTTGCTGCTCCTCGTTCTAAAATCAGTAGAGGCATAGATTTTTTAAAAATGCTTACCATAGCCCTCTATGTTAATTTAATCCTCTGAAGGTCACACCAGCAGTTTGGGAGTCACTGACCCATATAGCTAGCCCATACTCTGTGTTGCAGAGTGCTTGGTCTTCTCATCTCCCATGCCTCCTCTCCCTTCTCCCCCATCACAAGCCTAATCCCTCCTCTCCCATTTCTTAGGGACGGGTTTAACGTGCGGATCCCTCTGCCGGGCCCCCTGTTTGACACCCTGCCCCGGGAGATCCAGAGTGGCATGCTGCTTCGGGTGCAGCCAGTCCTCTTCAATGTGGGCATCAACGAACAGCAGACACTGGCTGAGAGGTGCGTGCGCAGCCCTCGGGATGGAGAGCTGGGGCAGACATAGAGATGCTGTAGAAAGTGGACTCAGCCCTCTTCAGGCTCTGAATGCCAGATGGACTTTGTCCTCCTCCCTTCCTTGGGCCAGCTTCCTTTGGTCAAATGAAGAGGCAGAGGAGAGACCTGGCATCCCAGGCCCAGAAGCCTGAGCAAGGCAGGCAGGAGAAACTCCTGGGGACACAGCCAGGAAGACAGGCAGTATCGAGGTTAGAGGGGCCTGTGTGCCATGTGGAGGGGCACCTGCCAGCATCAGGGAAGAGCCATGTTGCAGGAAGGTGCACATGTAAGTGTGTGCTGCAGAGGAGGAGGGATTGGGTGTGTGTACTAATACATGAAAATCTTTCCTGCTTTCTGTCCCATCATGTGATGTGTGTACTTTAGAATGAAAAGGTCTCTTAACTCTCGGTTAAGGGCATTTGGTCTCCAGGTTGATCAGCCATATTCTTACTGGGCTTTTAAACCCAGTGGTCACAATCCATCGACCCCTAGGTGTACAGTCACTCCATTTGCACATGTGGTGTGGCTGGGGGGAGGCATGGAAGAACATTAGGGCAGGACACAGTCAGGCTTACCTTGGAAGTCGATGACTTTCTGGCCATGTCCTGGACAACGTTAGGGGACAGGTGTGCTGAGGAGGTTGTTGGAGAGAGTCGAGCCTGAGGCAGACAAGGTTGTGTGGATGGAGATTCCGCAGTGTGACAGAAGGCTGGGCCTGCAGCTGGGCAAGTGTGAGAGAAAGGGACAGCGGGACGGTGACAGCCAGGCTTTTCCGTCGCAGTGGGTGGGGCACTGCACCCAGGAGCCAGGAGCGGGGTCATGGAGCTGGGCTTGGAGCCCTCGAAGGTTGGGCAGGTGGAGGAGCCAGTGCAGGGAGAGAGGGAGCATCGCGGCCGGCAGGGAGGCGGCCCGGGAGGAGAACTGAATCTCCTGTGTGTGGCAGCTCCATTCCTGATGCCTCCGCAAGAGCAGGGCCACATCACAGTGAGCGGGGGCTGGTGGAGGAGGACGTGACGGTGGGGTGACTCCAGGGTTTTTACTTTGCTCCTGGAACACTCTCCCCTCAGCTCATGCCCAGCTGCGTGCACAGGGAAAGCCAGCCTGGTCCTCAGGCTGACAGGCTGTGGTGGACCCACAGGAGGGGTCCTGTCTGAGCAAGAACCTGGACCCTCAGCAGGGAAGGGTGGAGCGGGCCTGGCCTCTGGGCCAGGTGTCTCTGTGGCCGCTTTGCACCTTCCTGTGGTGGTCTCCTCGCCTCGCCCTTGCGCTTCTGTCACATCGTGGCTGCCTCCAAGGTGGGCAGGGTGAGCCGCATGGTGAGGAGAGCTAGTCTCCACACAGACCAGGCGAGTGAGGCCATTCGGAGACCGCGCACCTTCACAGCAAGGGCAGGACCCGCCCTCACTCCCCAGCCATCACCCTCCTGCTGTCCCCTCTCCTGCATCCATGAGGGCTGGGGGGACAGGACTCCCGCTGGGCCATCACTGTGGGGTTTCAGGTGTGCCACCGGGGGAGGTGGACACCTGGAGTTCTCATGGCCTCCTGGACATGCCTGTACCCAGTGGCGTGTAGCTCCTGCTGATGAAACGTGTTTAAACTTGTCACCAAGGCAGCGGGGACAGCCTTATGCCTGGGAGCCGAGGTGCTCATAATGGGGTGTGCTCAGGAAATGTTTGTGTCGCGTTAGCTCGAATGCATGCAGTAGGGCAGTGCGGGGGGAGAGCGGCATCAGCCACTAACAGCCTCTTCTGTGACCTCCGAAGGTTTGGTGACACATCGTTACAAGAAGTTATCAACATGGAGAGTTTGGTGCGGTTAAATTCCTACTTCGAGCAGTTTAAGGAAGTGTTGCCTGAGGACTGTAAGTATTTCCTCACGTGTGGTAGGTCCCACCGATTGTCTTGTGTCACCTCAGATGTGCTTCCTGGCCTTCCTGTGCTGCCCGCCTTTCTCCCTGCCCCTGCAGCAGCCCTTCCACCGCTCAGGCTGCCCGGCCCCACCCAGAGGACTGCCGCAGGCCTCGGTGCCCCTTTCTGACCTCTCCCCACCCCCACCCACGGCACACAGGGCTCTGCCACCCATCTTAGTCGCTTGCAAGCACTGTGGGCTGGAAGGGGGAGTTCTGTGCTTGACGTTTTGGAGGCGGCCAGTTCCCAGTGATGCAAGGCCAAGGAGATGTTAGGGTGGCCTGGGGATGAGGCCACGTGGGCATGTGCCTCCCAGGGTGGGGCCTCTGACCAGCCCGGAGCTGGGCACAGATCAGGAGTACGGGATAATTAGCATAGGGTCCCCTGTCCACCAGGGACACGCTGTGTGCTGCTAGGCCCCAAAATTGCACACACTTGGTTTTGATTTGGGTATTTGGGCACCTGCTGTTCTCCTTAGCCGTGGCCTGGGGAGGAACCCATGTCTGAACACACCGAGTTTATCAGGGGAGGTGGCAAGCTGACTGATCTTCGGTCTGAGGGGTCCCGGAAGCACCTGGAGATGTCATGGTGGCAGAGGGAGCTGCGGAGGGGATGACCCTGCCTGGGCCACTCCGGGTCCACCTGCTGGAGGCTGCCCGCTGCACATCCTCCCACTCAGTGGTTGAGGCCACTATCCAAAGTGTCCTCCATCCCTGGAGGTGTGTGAAGGTTAGGTGGGTCGCCCCTGCCCTCCCTCCCCTCCTGCTCTGGTGGCTCTGTGTCTGCCTTGGGCCCTGGAAGGAGCTCAAAGGAGCTGAAGTAAGCGACTGCCTTGCAGGTGAACTGAATGGCAGTGAAAGGCCTTGCGTTCTCCCCATATGGTAGCTGGGCCCAGGCCCCCACACATCCTGCGTTCCTGCTTAAGTCACACTCAGCTTCCAGCTTCAGCCAGAAACTGCCTTTGGCCATTTCTGAGCCTCACGGCTCCCTGGGCTGTGCTCCTCCTTCTAGGCTTGCCTCGCTCTCGGAGCCAGACGTGCCTGCCGGAGCTGCTGCGGTTCCTGGGCCAGAACGTCCACGCCAGGAAGAACAAGAATGTGGACATCCTCTGGCAAGCTGCTGAGGTGCGCCCCCCAGAGAGGAGGGCATCGCTCTGCTCCTGCTGCCATGGTAGCCACCACAGGGACAGCACACCCAGCGGGCAGGAGTGGAGTGCGTGGGGTTCCCCTAGGACACGGGAGAAAGGCACTGCACTGTCCCCAAACTCGCAGACACTGGGTGTTGCCTGAGAGGTCATTCCTTTCCTGCTGCCTGGATTCTGATAAGCCTGACCTAGAACCTGTCCCCGAACAGGTCACGACCAGGCTGACGCGAGTCCTCACCCTCAGAGGCCCGCACAGCCAATACCAGCCGAACCCGCTGCCTCTGTGTCCCCCAACAGGCCCAGAGGAGACTATGGTGACCTTCCAGATCTTCACACACCGTTTGTCGCACAGTGTAGCTCAGATCTCTTTCCCAAGCACTGAGCCCTTCAGACATGCCCTCAGGGTGTCCTGTGGCTGAGGTCCCTGCTGTGTGCCTGGTCTTGTAGTCCAGCCATTCATCCCGCCTCACTCCCCGAGCAGCACTGGGGCCCGGTGGTCACTGGGACTCACAGGTGGCTCCAGAGGCACCACAGCTCCCTGCCTGGCTGAACCCAGGGCCACGGAGAGCTGGGCCACTGCCCTAGTGGAGAGCCCCAGGAGCAGTTGGGGGTGCCCCACAGCTTTGCAGACAGGGTGGGTGCAGAAAGCTGTCCCACCTTGTGTGGAAACTGTGGCTCTTTTTCTCTTGGTACGTGATAGAAAAACTACTGCCCAGAGCAGTGCTTGTCACCCCTGCGCCAGGTCCAAAACGCAGGGCACCCAGCCCATATCTTCTGTTCCCACCAGAGGCCCTGGGCACAGAAGCAGGGCTCCTAGGTGGCAGGGTCTGAGGGACCCTTGGGTGTCAGTTCTCATTGTCTACCTGGCATTCCATGATGGACAGACGGGTGGGGGCAGCAGTGTCAAGCCTCTTGAGTCCTGGGCTCTCCCTCCTCACTGGGACCAGAGCTGCCTCCTTTTTTGAGTCTTGTCATTTTTTAAAGCTTTCTCTTTTTATTTTTTAATATTTTATTGATTGGTTTTTGAGAGAGAGAGAGAGAAACATTGACTGACTTATGCATTCATTGGTTGATTCTTGTATGTGCCCTGACTAGGGGTCAAACCCACAGTCAAGACAGTGCTCTCACCCGCTGAGCCACCTGGCCAGGGCTTGGATCTTGTTTATTTTCATTTGTGCGTGAGCAGGGGGTCCCTGGCCAGCCGGCTGGGCTATCATCAACCAGGTCCAATCCCTCCCCTCCGGGTGGCAGGGCCAGCCAGAGCCTCGGGGGGCTGATGGCCCTGGAGACCATCCTGGCACTCAGACTGTGCCCTCTCCCGGGCCGAGGTGCACTTTGGCCCCTACCTTCCTGCAGGCATGGACTCCGTCCGTGAGTGTTGTAGCCCAGTCGTGCCCTGTCAGAGTTATGAACTCTGCAGCTTGTGAATTAAGTGAGCTTGTCCCCTATTACCCTGGTTCTGTCAGTTACACGTTTACAAATCCGAATGAAATCTTTCTTCACCAGGCTTAGGGGCTACTTAGGGTTGTTTCTTTTAAAAAGTTATGTCTGTTTTCAGAAGAAGCCTGCCTCTTGCTGGTGGTTTGGCCTTTTCCATGCCATCTTTTCTTGGACACAGTGATCAGACCACACTGTGCTCTCTGCCGGTGCTTCCTAGGGGTGACTATGGTTCGGGCTCTGCTGGCCTGGGAAGCCGTGTGGTGCCACCCTCAGGGCAGCCCTGCAGGGGGTCTGGGATCTTTCTGGAATCAGTGGGTCACAAGCCTAGCATCATCCAGTGTGGGGGATTTTGCTTTCAATGCCAGTGTTGTTCTCACATGCGGTATCTGGTCCTGGTCACGGGCCCTTGCCTGGAGTCTGTGGCCAGGTGGTCTGGAATTCACAGGTGTCCTTTTCTTATAAGTGACATGGTATACAGTTGGTGCACACACGTGTAACATGGTGCATGTACGTGATTAATGTTGCTTCGCTAAAAAGTATGACTATTTATATAAAATGGCATAAATAAAGGTGGTCAGTGGGCTTACACACCAGCTCAGATCTGAGTGTGCTGCCAAATGAGGTTGCTGCAAACTTACTCTTGTTTTAAGGCTTTCTGGATTTGGGGACTGTGTCCCAAGGATGGTACCTAGTGATGCAGAGGAAGTGACCCAATACATCCTTCCGTGGGGCTGGGGACGCCCTGAGTGTTCCTTCCCTAGCCCGGAGGGCCCACCTGGGAGCCCCTCACGCGTGAGGAGGCCTATGGGCCTCATCCTGCACCAGGCCCCGAGCGAGGGGAGGATGGGAAAGCCTGAGGCCTGTGGTCAGCAGGTGGCTCTCGGGCATGTTCTCAACAGGCTGCCATCTGTGTGGGAGAGGAGAGAAGAGGAAGCCAGAGAGGCCTAAGGCCCTGATGGGCTGGACATCCTCTGGCTGCTCTGACCTCCTGGAGCTGGTCCTTGCTGTTCCTCCTGCGTCCTCCGAGGGCCTGCACCCAAGGGTGAAGGATATGGTGTCAGAGTTGGAAGGGACTAGCTGGAAGGGACGGACAGAGGATCACCTCTGAAAGGGAGGGGCCTGGCTGGAAAGGCGCCTCCTTGTGAGAGCAGGTGCCCCAGGGCAGTGGAGGGTGGAGGTGCCACGGCACTGCCTTTCTCCATCACGGGGAGCAGGTACAGAGGGAGTGGCTAGGCCTGGGGTGGGCTATGGCCACATCCTTGCTGGGTCCTTGGAGCCTCTGTCCCATGTGGGGCCTCTGGTTCTGCAGAGTCTCCCTCTAAGTGTGGCTGTTTTCCTATGGGCAGGTCTGCCGCCGTCTTAACGGGGTCCGGTTCACCAGCTGCAAGAGTGCCAAGGACCGCACGGCCATGTCAGTGACGCTGGAGCAGTGCCTGATCCTGCAGCACGAGCACGGCATGGCCCCGCAGGTCTTCGCCCAGGCCCTGGAGTGCATGCGCAGGTGAGTGTGCCTGCCACCCGCTGCCGCCCGCTCCCCGCACAGGCCCCTCGCTCCAGCGTCAGGCTCTGGTTTGACTTTGGAAAATTCACTAGTGTCTACGAAGTCAAACTACTGGCACTAACCAATGGAGACAGCGCTCTCCTTTCAGCCAAGGGAATGTAACAAGCTAGCAGCCCAGAGCAGGACTGCACCGACAGGGAGACGCAGCTCGGGTCAGGGGGTGCCAGGGAAAGCCTTGGGCCATGGCATCCACCACCTGCTCGCTGCAGGTGGGAGTGAGGCCAGAGTGCTCAGCATGCACCTGCTGCCACACCAGCGTGTGTCTCCTTGCTCACGTGAGCGCCAAGAGCTGTCTGCAGGTGGCACTGGTCTGCTCCGCTTCTCTGGCAGTCCACACGGTTTGCTTTTTTGAGCAAAGTGTCAGATGAGTGCTCTGTGGTAATGGCAGCCCCCACCTGCCCGGGGCCGTGGTGACCTCGCCCTAACAGTGCTCTGATTCCGAGGCAGCAGGCGTGTCTGCGGGTGAAACTGGCACTAAAGTCTGCCTGCTGCTGACTGAAGCAGGAAGTGCCCACCACACATACCAAAAGAAAGGATAAGAAACATGGTCCGTCTCCTTCGCTGAGGTCCCCAATGCTGTCTCAGTCTCGTTTCCAGCTGTCACTTCCACCGAATGTCTGTGCCATCTGTCCTCTCACCAAGTTCTGTGAAGTGTTCAATTCTCTTATCCTTTCTGTATGCTCCTGCCCTTTGACCTTCTCACAGCGATGCACAAGTGCCGTGCCTGAGCCCTGCCTCTTGATAACAGCACTTTGTAAAAATGAAATTGTTCTGTTCCAGTTCTGCGTTCCAATCTCCTCTGCACCTCTCTGCCATCTCAGAATACACCTCCCTGCCCTGCGCCTCAGGAAGCTGGAGGCTCTGCCCGCCTCTGACCAGCTCAGGCCTCAGGCCCAGGGTCCTGGTGCTTCCAGCCACGTCTGTGTCCTGGCACCTGAGAGCTGGTGGGAGGCGAGTCTGCTGACATGCAGACCTCAGTCAGCAAAGGAACAGGAGCAGTGAAGGGGGTGCCAGTGGTTGTCGGGGCAAATATTAGGAGCAGGTCCATTCAGGAGCAAGTGAAGCCTGAAACATCACAGCAGGCAGAACAGTGAAACCAGCACATCATGAGAGGTGGGTTTTCCTGGAAAAGCAGTAATGCCGGGAAGCAGAAGGCAGCAGGAAGAGGAAGGCCCAGTGAGGGAAGGATTGGCCCCATAAGGAGCTATGGGCTGAGTGCTGTTGCTGAGCAAGGCATTGACATAGGACACTGAGGACATCACTCACCCTGGGGTCGCCAGCAGTCGGAGCCGACTCCGCGGCACAGAGCACACACCATTTGGTAGACCAGGCCTGAGCCAGGTGAGCAGTCGATATGTAAGCCTCTGTGTTAGTCAGTGAAAACCAGAATTCCTTCTGGCTGCATCTGAGCACAGAGGTCTCTGGAGGCCAAGGGGAGAGTAGCCTCCTGAGAGACATAGACTGGCCCACCTGGTGGCCTGCAGGTGCACAGCTAGTGTGACAGTTCACAACACATGAAGCACTTCTTACTTCCTGTCATGTAATTAGTAATATTCCTCGTAGGAAAGTTAGAGTAGAGGTTGTTCACACACCAAAAAAATTTCCATATTCTTTCTACTAACAAATAACAGGGCTAACGTTTGATACATACCCTTTCATACCTACCTACCTACATACATACCTGCCTACATACATACATGCCTGCCTGCCTGCATACATATGGATGTGAGTGTAGTTAATTCACACATTGGTTAACCAGCCCCTGAATAATACAGAAAACAACACACACAAATACAGTTAATATGTGCAATTCTACCTTTTGTTTTAGCCTGCTGTTCATTATTTTTAAAAAATATTTTTATTGATTTCAGAGAGGAAGGGAGAGGGAGAGAGAGAAACATCAATGATGAGAAAGAATAATTGATTGACTGCCTCCTGCACGCCCCACACTGGGGCTTGAGGCAACAACCCAGGCATGCGCCCTGACCGGGAATTGAACCCTGACCTCCTGGTTCATAGGTGGACACTCAGCCACTGAGCCAGGCCAGTTGGCCTTAGCCTGCTTTTTCATTTACCTTGTGAGCATTTCTCAGGTAATAAATATCGACCTTACCACTTTTAGCATAATTTACCCAACGGATGAGGTCATGGATGGCTTTGAGCACTTTATTTTACTTATTTTTTGTTAATCTGCATCTAAGGGTATTTTTTTCCATTGATTTTTGGAGAATAAAAGGGGCGGTGAGTGGGGGGGGAGAGAAAGAGAAACATTGATGTGAGAGACACATCGCTGGTTGCCTTTCACATACACCCCATCCAGGACCAGGAATCTAACCTGCAGCCCAGGTATGTGCCCTTGACCAGAAATCAAACCCACAACCCTTCAGTGTGCACATGACTCTAACCACTGAACAACACTGCCTGGGCCGTTGAGCACTTTAAATGATGTGTGAGTATACTCCTGTGTTCTCCTAGCCACATTTTTCCTATTGATTTCTTAGGTTAGAAAGGCTTTAAACTAAATTGACAGACTTGCCATACCAGTCGCACTCCCTCCTTGGGGTGTCACCACTCCTGCCACCCTTCTGGGTGCTCCCGACTGCAGGAGGCCTTGTTTTCTTTCCTTGCAGTGAGGACCCCAGGCCCTGAGCAGGGATGGCCTTCTCCTGTGGAACAGGCACCATTCCCTGACCTCCTGCCTCTCTCAGATCCCGCCCACCTCCAGTGATGTTTGTCTTCTTAAAGTTTCTTGTTTATGTTTCTCTGAATTTTCTGGCGTCTCTACAGTGAACATATATATTACCGTAATAATCATTTAAGAAGTTAGTAAAAGCCCTAGCCGGTTTGGCTCAGTGGATAGAGCGTCGGCCTGCAGACTGAAGGGTCCCAGGTTCGATTCCGATCAAGGGCATGTACCTTGGTTGTGGGCACATCCCCAGTGGGGAGTGTGCAGGAGGCAGCTGATCGATGTTTCTCTCTCATCGATGTTTCTAGCTCTATCCCTCTCCCTTTCTCTCTGTAAAAAATCAATAAAATACATATTTTTTAAAAAGTTAGTAAAGACAAAATTCCATCCCATTTTGCCTCCACTCACCCCAGAATCCTCAGCACCAGCACCTGCTGCCTGTCCACCTGACCTGGTGGCACCTCGGGCTCTGGCCACAAGCATTTGCTTTAAGGTGACGCTGTTACATGTGGCTTCCGTGTCTGCTTTATCTGGTGGGAAGGTGTGTGTGCACACTACAAGCCCAAGGGGACTGAGTCCTCAGCCACTATTTCTGGCTACAGTGGTGGCCAGCCCTGGGTTCAGCTGAGAGCCCTGCACAGGCAGCAGGAAGCAGTGGCCATGCCCCCGAGTGAAGGAGTGGGTTTCGGGTCTCCTACTTTCTCCCTTGTATTGGACCAGGTGGGAGAGGACAGTGTGCAGGCCGGGCATGGGCAGTGGGGAGTGGGGAGTGTGAGGGACAGAGCTGAGGCTCGGGCACCTCCTGGAGGCCCAGGGTGGGCAGTGGCAGTGCCATGCTACCAAATGTGAACAGCCAGCTCTCTCAAAATTTGCCAAATTGGGGAGCATAAATATTCAAGCTGTCGGGGGACGCCATGGAACAGGCGGTGGGGAGAGATGTGTACATTGCTGGTGGTCCCTCTGCCTCCAGCCCCACTGCAGCCCTCAGAGTGGGCCTTTCTACATAGCCACAGTGATGCCCCGACTGCCCAGGCTGGGGGTGGGACTGTCTGTGAGTGCCCGCAGCCCCAAACGTGTCCCTGTCAGAGCGGCACATCCCAGCAGGGCCAGCCAGGCTTCCGCTTCTTCTGGGAAAGCCAGGACGTCTGGCCCGCCCTCTCCCAGTGGGTTCTTGGGAGCCGCCACTGTGTCCCAGCCCACGGGCTCTGTCACCCTTGCCACCTTGGTGGCCATGCATAGGGCATGTGGTCTCAGAGTCCTGTGGTTCTGGCTGCCTCTCACCTCAGGCATTTCTCCTGGAGCACCCAAAGCGAGGACCCCAAATGTCCAGGGAAGCGGGGTTGTATGCCATTCTTGGGGACAATAACTTGAAAAGCTGGAGCCACGAGTAGCTCTTGGCCTGCCACTGCTCAGCCTGAAAGCCCCAGCCAGCCTTGCGGGGCTGCGCCTGCAGTTGGCACTTGAGGTAAGTGGTCTTTGTTTGATGCGCTCATCAAGAGGCAGCGTGGGCAAGTTCAGCTGCCCTGCCTGCTTAGGCACCTGTGGGAAGGTCACCCAATGGTTCTTCATGCTCAGCCTGCTGTTTGAGGTCCGTGTCTTCGCAGCATGTGAGCGCATGGCAGGCCGCATGTGCGCGGGCAGCTGAGAGCGTGAACATGGAAAACCATTCTGCCCGCCTATGTGTGTGTTCAGTAGACTACAGTACTTTTTCTTATTTCCACTTCTCTTTCTCTCCTTTTTCTTGTAACTGTGCTGGTTTTGTTTTGGTATCCCTTTCACACCCTTTTCTGTTGTGGTTTCATCCCTTTTTTTTAAATTTTATCTTTTGGTTCTCCACTTTTCCCCCATAATTTTGATAAAAATCCATTGCATGTGTCTCTCTTTTTTCCTTATTTTTTTTTTCCTTTTTCTTTTCCTTCCTCCCAAACCTTTTCCTTTCCACAGCATTGGAACACGGGAGGTAGTCACCCAGAAGAACCTGAGCGGCCTGGTGCCCATCCGAGACTTAAGGCTAGACCCCAGCCTCCTCTGTTCCATCCCACTGTTAGCGCTGAGCCCCAATTTACTGATTGTGTGGCTTTTTCTGAGCATAGCATACCTGGTGGCCAAATTGCGTTGCAAATGAATGTCATTATGAAAAATTAGTCACAAGAAAACAAAAGTGCCAGAGTATGTCCCGCCACCGGGCACCTACCTGGACAGAGGGATGTGTCAGAGCGTGGTCTGCCAAGAGAGATTTCATGCCTTACAGTTTGCCGTTTGTTGTTTTGAACTGTAAAACTGCTGAATTATTTCACCAAGAGGACTTGTTTGTTCAAATTCTATAGTTTTCAGTGCTTGTAACATGTTCTCACAGTGCCCTGTGACTGCATTGTGTAGCTGGCCTGGAATCACTTGTACCTAATCTCTTATTTTCTGATGTAAAGCTATTTGTTACCTGTATCTCTTACATGCCCTGTTTCCAAGAGAAAGGAATTCTGTCTGAAAAGAGTTGTATGTTTGATACTATTCCTTAAATGTGCCTCTGACCTCCCCTTCCCTTTTGAAGAGAAATGAGGACGGCAGATGCTTTGTAACTGGCTCCTCTGTGTGAGCCTCTTTGATAGGACCTGGGCTTCCTGCTTTCATTTCGAAGCGCAGTCCCTTAAGTTACAGTAGCGAACAGTTTGCAGAATCATCACATTGCCTTGCTCATGTTTATTATTTCCACTGTGAGATGACAGGACCTCTGAATACAGCAGCACATTGTACCAAGTGAGGCACAAAAATAACATTGCATGTGACTTTCGATGTACTCTTCTACATCCTTAGGGACCGTTAAGGCGATTATGGGAATTAGCGCATAGAGTAATGAAAGGCTGTTAGTTATGCACAGTTGTTTTTCTTGAAATAGCATTCTTCATTTTAAAGAGCTTTGAATTTGGATTGAAGTCCAGACATCTTTTCTCTCCAGAAATCAAATGTAGTTAATAATGAAAAAAACAAACATCAAAGAAAAATGACCCGAAAATGAGGCTTGCCTTTTGGGCAGTTGTGCCAGATGGAGCTGGGAGAGAGGAGTTACTTTGGTTTCTGCTCTCATCGCTCTCCGTTTTAAGGAGGCCCTGCCCGTAACGGGGCGACTTAACAGCCGCGTTTGGCAGGAGGAGTTGTACCCTGTGATGGGAATGGAAGGAACGGGAGACTCCCCCGGCCCTGCAGGAGGAACGCCCAGCGGCTGTCTTCCAGCTCAGATGGTGTGATCTGGTTTTGACCTCTACCTGGCTCCACACACTGTCTTTTTTGAAAATGTTT
This sequence comes from Murina feae, assembly GCA_004026665.1. Classification (NCBI taxonomy): domain Eukaryota; kingdom Metazoa; phylum Chordata; class Mammalia; order Chiroptera; family Vespertilionidae; genus Murina; species Murina feae. The sequence goes on along the minus strand of PVJC01002754.1, from coordinate 14,342 downwards.
TTTGTTTGTTTTTTAATATATTTTATTGATTTTTCACAGAGAGGAAGGGAGAGGGACAGAGAGCTAGAGACATCAATGAGAGGGAAACGTTGACCAGCTGCCTCCTGCACACTCCCCACCGGGGATGTGCCCGCAACCAAGGCACATGCCCTTGACCGGAACCGAACCCAGGACCCTTGAGTCCGCAGGCCCACGCTCTATCCACTGAGCCAAACCGATCAGGGCGTTTTTTTTGTTGTTGTTTTTTTACCAGTCTAGAAAAACAAGTGAATTCAGAGAAGCTGGCTTTTCCAGGAACTTAGCACTCACACATGCACACAAACCCAGTCCCCCACAGAATCTGGCCTCTCCATTCCGCCTCCCAGACTTCCAGAACTCCTGGGGTTTCTCTGTTTTGGCATCAGACCCGCGTCTGGGTCCTAGGAGTCGCAGAAGCAGTTAGTGAGTAATGAATGCAGATGGAGACCCATGGGAGGAGTCCTCCTCACAGGCCTGCGCCCTCTCCCAGGCCTGGAGCACTGTGGCAGCTCAGGGCAGGGGCACCCCGTGGGCGAGGGCAGTGGCTGTACTGCCTTTTCTGGAACAAATGGTGGCTGTGCTGTGGCACAGTCCCTGCACCCTTCAGGGGGTCTCTGAGTGCCCAGGGAGTGGCTGGGCATGTGACTCTGGTCCCCAGGGTCTGAGACTCTGAGAAGGACCTTGCCCACTTGCTCTCCTGCTTGTGGCGAACATGACTGTTGTTCCCTTTATGTTGAGATGGGAAAGTAGAGCCCACACGCATCATGGTCCCCACAGCCGCCCAGGCCCGGCTCTGGGGAGAGATCCCCATGGCCCTGGGGTGACATGCCCTGGCGCTCACCTCTGTCTGTAGACAGCCTGCCCTCCTCTTCTGGGCCTCCTTGATTCCTCTGACTCCATTGACTCCCTGGGGCCCACTGCACCGCAGGACCATGCCAGCAGCAGAGCTTAGAGGCGGGAGGGGGGGTGGTCTGGGCTGCTTCCTGCTGCAGTGGGTTGGGCATTAGGTGGAGGATGGGGATGGTAGGGGGAGAGGGGATGGTTCTTAGTGGTCCTTGGTTTTTGCTCTTCCGGGCCCAGTCAAAAGCCAGAGGGCTAGCATGAGGGAGGACACCATCAGCCCAGGCTGTGGCTTGTTGATTTTTGGTGGAATAACTGAGAAAAGAGACTCAGTGTGCCTACCCTTCATGCTGAGTTTTAATCTCATGAAGGCCTTTTACTCACTAAATCGGGCTAAATATCTATCCAGATCTCTCTTGCTTTAGTGAGAAGTAGGCAAGATAAACAAAGGGGAAGGTGGTTCAGGAAAGTGACATTGCTGAGGCTTCGTGCTCGTTTCCAGGTGAGGCGAGTGCTGAGGCCTGGCCACTGGCGTTGTCAGGTCCCTGAGACACCGAGGCATCCCCTGCGTTCTAAGAGGTAGAGCCCACAGGAGGGGAGACCAGGGCTGTGTCTCAGCTCCATTCTGATTTTTCATTTAAAATGGATGTTCTCCAAAAGTTTATGGTATAATCCATTCAGCCAGTTAAGCCAATAATTAGCTTCTTTAACATATAAATAAAAGATAATGTCAAAGTTCCCACATTATTCTTTGCTCCTCCAAAGCAGTTTGGCATTGATTCCTGATGGATAGCTTCTGAGAAGTATGTATATCCTATATAATATCCTTCCTATATAATAAAAGGCTAATATGCAAATTGACCAAACAGCAGAATGAATGGTCACTATGATGTGCACTGACCACCAGGGGGCAGACACTCAAAGCAGGAGCTGCCCCATGGTGGTCAGTGCGCTCCCACGGCGGGGAGTGCCAGTCAGCCAGAAGCCGGGCTCATGGCAGGCGAGCTCAGAGGTGGAGGGAGCCTCTCCTGCCTCTGCAGCAGCGCTAAGGATGGAGACTACGTGGGCATAGAACGTGAAGCTTCTGCTCAAATGGAATTAAATCTTACCTGATTATTGGATGTAGACAAACATGGCCATCGTTTCCTCTAGGGCCTCCTGGGACGCCCGTGACACCTCGCTGAGGCCTGGAGGCTGTGGGGCCAGGGAAACATGTCTGAGTTACTGAGTTACGTAATCACAAGCAGGGGACTACTTTTCTGAAATACCCAGGCTTCTGCATAAAATCACAGTCTCATCCAAAATATTTCATATGTTCTTGAAAATGAGAATGTCATTTTCACTTTAAAAGGTTTAAGCAATTTCCAATAACATCTTTTTTAAAATGCATGATATAACAGTGTTGATATGATTGGAAATATTTTTTTTAAATCACTGATTCTTGGTAACTGCAAATTTTACATCACATAAGAGGGAGTTTTGTACTAAATTTGATACCTAGTTGATTTAATTGCTAGTCTTAGAAAATATAAAAGTAGTTAGACTATGCACTAGAAAGTCATTTATATTCGGAATTGCTTTTACCTGTTAATTTGATGCACACTTTCCAGAGAACTCCTCCGATGCTGTCCTTCGGGACCGTGAGGCCTGCGCGCACCTCATCCTCTTGCTCTGCGTCTGCTTTGCACACTGGGTCACCATGACAACCCCCCACCAAATGCAGCACCATTTCTCTATGAAAGGGCACCTGTGGCCTCTCACTGGCTCAGTGACACTCTTCTGAAAGGTGGCCACCCTGAGGGCAGCCCGCCTGGAGAAGGTGGCTGGCTACCACCAGAGAACGTGGTGGGTCCCTCCTTCACGACACTTCAGCCCCATTAGCCATTCAGACCCACCAGGCAGCCATCACCTGGGCCCACTGCACTGGTGGCTTTGCACTTGGGGGTCAGCCGGGTAGAGCAGCCTTCTCAGCCACATGGCTTTGCTAACATAGAAAGATGCAGCTTTTTAAAGGCTTTGGTAAGAGTTGCATTACTTTTCTCATTTAATTTGTTATATAACAGAATCTTTGAACCACCATAGAACCATGAAATACCTAGACGTGAAACACACAAAACCGTTAACTTAAAAAAATGTTGGCTTTCACTTACACCGCTGCTTTCGCAAATGCAAAACTCAGCCCACACACGCGCCCATCGCTGTGCTCCTTAACCACCTTGTTCAGAAACCATCTTACGTGTGTATCGTTGCAAATAGTCTGGCACCCATTTAAATTAACCATTTTTTTAATGCTATAAAAATAATCAGTTCATTTCATCTTTTTTTCCTTTTTTACTGCTGTCATTTCTTGTGCTTGTTTTTTCCCCAGTGAGGGTTGTCGAAGAGAAAATACAATGAAGAATGTTGGAAGTCGCAAATATGCGTTTAATTCCCTGCAGCTGAAGGCTTTCCCCAAGCATTACAGGCCTCCCGAAGGGACTTACGGCAAGGGTGAAACTTGAACACACGGTGTCCGCTCATTAGCTGTTATGTAACAAATGTGGGTACCCTCTAGTGTCATACACGAGTTCTTCACGAAGACCTGAAGGACTGGTTTTTACTTTTGTGTTTTTTAAAAAAATATTCCACTAAAGCGTCTATGAAGCATGTTTTTTATTCAGTTGGAATTAGTAGGAGGTAATGTTGGCTCAATAGTGTGGCTAGTAACCACTGCCCATTTAAACCGCCTGCAGCCAGAACCTCACAGATGTCATGATAGTCACCTGTAGGAATCACACTAGGTTTGAGATGCTAAGACTTTTTAAATGCCCACTTAGGCAGCTGCTCACTTATTTTTCTACTAAGTAACTCAAAATTGAGCATCGAATTGCAATCTACTTTTAAAAAATCTGAATGTAAAACAGTAAATAGTAAACAGTTGGATCCTGGACAGACCAATAAGTTTTAAATGTTAATTCAAGTTTTGGGGAGAGGCTAGCTCTGGCTCAGGCAGTGAAAGCAGGTGGTTCTACTGAATTTTCCTGTGAGGGCACAGCTGGGGCCAGAGCCGAAGGCTGAGAAACAGCCTGAGAGACTTTATTGGAAGGTAACAGCTGCAGAGCAGCTCACACAGTGGCGGCCACTCCTGTTCCTTTGAGTTCTGGAATGGTGTGAGCTTGGGAACAGGAAGCCACTGCCTGCCTGTCCATGTCTGGCCCCACCCTGCCCAGGCACCCCGGACCACTCAGCAGCGGGGATTTATGTGTAGACAGTGGAAGCCTAAATCTTTTCAGAACAGACTTCCTTTTGTGGTTTTTCCAATTGTCTTCTAAAAACCCATACAATCATGTTTGAAGGTCTGATGAGAGTGTCTTTTAAGTTTGCAATAATTGTTACTATCTTCTCATTCTGTTATGTAAGGTGACTATTAAAGTTGAAATTAGCTCTGAAAATGAGATTTTGAAAGGGATTAATGGGCCATAAAACAGGGATTTCATAGAAAATGATGTCTGGTCGTCTATTTAAGATGATGAGTCTTATCTGCACATAGCAGAGTTTTTTCCTCAGTTTATATGTTTTATGCAGTGTTTATTGTGATGATTATGTTCATGTGTTATTTAAAAGGCTGTAAAAGAAATATATGCAGCACATGGAAGATGTTGATCCTCAATGACAGTGCTCCCTTAGGAAATCCCTGTGTCTAAGATTCTGGGAACTGTTCTTCGGGCTCCTTTAGAAATGCCACTTGGAAACATGTAACAGACGTGGGCCTGGGGAGCTGAGGCACAGGCAAGACTGTCCACGGCAGGACACATGGGTGAGTAGCAGGGAGGGTGCCACTCGATGGCCTTCCAGATCCCTGTCCACACGGAGGTCAGTGTGCAGGCAGAGCCTGCCGTTCCCACGGGTTGCATGGGGCCTGGCGTGGAGGACGCGTCCATGAGGGACTGCTGCAGCTCACATCGCTGTCAGAGACCCGCGTCCACCACGCCCCCTGCAGAGGTGGGACAGGGCAGGCTCTCTGCGCCCATCCCTGTTCCAACATTTCCAATGTGGCTGACTCAGCCTTTCACCTCTCACCGCTTCCCTCATTTTGTAATTTTTCTAGTATCTTTTATATTTTCATCTTTTTTTATTTTATCATCACTACCTTTTAAAATATTCCCTTGTCTTAAAATAAATGCCACCCATATTTTTGTTGTTATTGTTTGAAGAGCATTAAATACCTGCATTTATCAAAAAGGGAATAGAGCAGATGTTGAGTCAACTGTTAGCAGTTTTGCATGGGGCACCGTTTTGTGAATTATTTTCCAATTTTGGCTTCATACTATGCACATCGTAAAACTTGACTAATGGTGTAGGAAATGCTCAGGCTCCAGAATCCCATCCGAGCTTCCCAGGGCACCTGCCGCGCACGTACCACGCTCCCTCGCTGAGCAAGGCCAGTCGTCAGGGCCAGCAGCGCCTGGGATGCGAAGGCGCTTTGAGTGTCCAGGTGCGCAAGGAAGGCAGTCTTTCGGGCCACCTCCGTTAGAGGTTCCGCCCAGCGTCCCTGCTCGGCCCACTGAACAAGCATTGAGGCCCGAAAACCTGGTGCTGTGGGTGTCCCAGCCCCTCAGCAGCTGCCTTTGGTTCCCTCTGAAACACACAAGTACTGTGCAGTAGTTTCATCCCTGCCATTGTATTTGCCAAGCTCTGTGCACTAAAGAACCTTATTTATTTGTTTTGGCCAGTATTACTATATATGAACATGTACCGTTTTATATATTCTTAGCTCATTCAAAGCCATGTATGCTGTAAATGTGCTAGTCTTTAGAAGGATAATAAATAACTAATGAGAACATTAAACTTGGTCTTGCCTGGCCCATTCTGTTGCATTAGGACGATGGGTTCTCTGGCCGGCGTCTGACTGGACGATCACTCATCGGTGTTGCACTGCATGATCCGCTGTTGGTAAATGGGCCCGTGAGAGACTTCCTTTATGACTGTTTTCACTCAGGAGGAGGTGAAGGGGTAGAGGAGGGTGGGACTAAGAGCATGGACGTCCACTTCCCACAGCCCCAGGTACCAATCCTGTTGTGTCACTCCTTGGCTGGCAACTGAGCAAGGGGCCTGCCCTCTCCGAGGCTCTGCTTCCTGGTGTGGAAAGTATGGGCACAACAGTCCGTTCTTCACAAGGCAGTTGTGAGGCGCCGTGGCTGAGCACATGTTAGATGTTGTTCCTGGCCGCGCCCATTGATATGGGTCACATCTTCCCTGGGTGCTGGTTTGGTTGTTCCTTGCAACCAGATTACATCTTGTACCTTTTTTCAGACACATGTCCCCAGTGACTTCCCTTGGATAAATTCCTGACAGTAAAAATGCACAATTAAAGGACAGTGTAAATGTTTTTAAATTCCTGAATTTTTCATACAGGCATACCTCGGAGATACAGCGGTTTGGGCCCCAGATCACCACAATAAAGTGACTGTCACAAGCATGTCACATGAATATTATGGTTTACCACTGTACATAAAAGTGCACACTAAACTGTAATCCATTAAGTGTGCAATAGCATTATGTCTAAAAAAACCAATGTATTTACCTTAATTAAAAATTACTGTTATTTAAAAATGCTGACCATCATCTGGGCCTTCAGCAAGTCATAACCTTTTTGCTGGTGGAAGGTCTTGCCTTCAATTTGAAAAAACACAGTATCTGTGAAGCCCAGTAAAATGAGGTTTGCCTGTATTATTCCCAGAAAGTTAGGCTCCTGTAGCATGTGCCTTTCCTTTTATTATTACTGATGTTCAAAATGGCATCTTGTTTCAAGTTCAGTGTCTTTGATTACTGTGAAAACTGAACATCATTTATACTTTTACTTGTATTTCTACTTTGTGACTTCATTGGAGTGGTGGTCGATTTTATGGATCGTTTATAATATACAATACTGCATAACAAACTGTCATACGTTGCCAAGTTTTAAAACCTGTTTGTCAGTTGTCCTTTAGCTTTATGGTATGGGGATAGAGAAGTTTTAAATTTGTATGGTCAAACATATCTTTTTCTTTTGGATGCTTGTTTTGAAAACAAGTCCTAACTCCCTGAGGGTGAGTGGCATACCTGTCCGTCTGTGGGTAGAACGCCTCCCATTCTCTGCTAAGAGCTGGAAAATGGGCAGTAGCTCTGCCTTATTGTTACTACAGCTGTCACCACCCACGCTGTGACACAGAATTCCGAGCGTGGAGGTGTAGGGTAGTCGCACTGCAAACTTCCCCTCGACCCTTTTTGTGCCTCAGCACTACCTTTGCCAGGATTCCTTCCTGCACAGGCCCCCGAGGGCCCTTTTTGGCAGGTCTGCATTCAAATATAGAGCTCATGGTGCTGACACTGTTGTATCGGAAAGAGAAAAAAAGCTGAGATGGGAGAATTTCCAGTGAGGAGGACTTTTTTTTTGGTTAATCCTCACCTGAGGATATTTTTCCATTGATTTTTAGGAAGAGTAGAAGAGAGCAGGAAAGACAGAAACATCGATGTGAGAGAAACACATCGATCGGTTGCCTCCTGCACGAACCCTGACCAGAGCCTGGGAGGAGCCTGCAACCAAGGTATATGCCCTTGACGGGAAATGAACCTGGGACCCTCTGGTCCGCAGGCCAACACCTCTATTAGCGAGATGGATGTAGGAACAGCATCCCATGGTTCCCTGCTCCCTGCACTCGCCATCGCTCGGCTCTGTGCCTCCCTCCTGGTGGCCCTACTGCTTACCATCCCCCTCACTGATTTGCTTGTCATCCTCCACCCACCACTAACATTATGGTTTCCAACATAGTCTGTCAACACCAAACTTCTGCATCCTCCTCCACGCAGGCTGAGCCTTCCACCTGGGGTCGTCTCCCTTACCCAACACATCCCAGCAGCCACTGTCTGTATCTCTTCAACCCACCCCAGCTCCATGCACACAGTCCAGGTCCACGTCCACGTCCTCTCCGCCATGGACACCATCACTCAGCCCTCTCATTTCTCCAAGGCGCTTCTCTGTGGCGATTTCTCTCCACGGAATGAATGGCCCTTTTAGGAACATATTTTCCCTCCTACAGTTTTTAAGATATATGACCTTTACACATCATGTGTATCCTACCCATCATGCTAACTTACCTTTAATTATGTTCAGCATGTTACTCTGTGTTTAAAACAGCAAATGTAATGACTGTTGCAAAGGAGCTACTCAAAAAGGTTTATAGAATGAATAGATGAATGAATTTTCTTTGGTATTCAATGAAAATAATTGCTATTTCGGCACTAGATCATGTTGCTTTTCTCTGGTGTAGCGCTATAACCTGTTACTGTAATACCCCCCTAAACCAAGGTTTCATTTTCCGAGATCAACAGGTTACAAGAAGGATAAGTACAGTACAATAAGATACTTGGAGAGACCACATGCACATAACTTTTATTACAGTACATTGTTGTAATTGTCCCAGTTTAGTTATTGATCTCTTACTTTGCCTACTTTATAAATTTATCACAGGTATGTATGTATAAGAAAAAACATCCTATCTAATAAAAGAGTAATATGCAAATTAATTGTCACTCCGGGACAAAAATGGCGGTGCCCATAGCCACAAGATGGCGGCGCCCAGTCCTCTCACTCCCACCACTGGAATGTTTTCAGGCCTGCCCGCCGTCTCCATTGCAGATGGGTGGTAAGGAGCAAGAAGTCCCTGAATGCGAGAGCTCTGGACTGTGAGAGGGATGTAAGGTCATGTAAGGGAACCGGGGGCGTAGGGGGCTGGGGCCCAGCGGTGCGGGCTGCAAGCGCCCCGGAGTTGCATTTCGTTCTGTGGTTCCTGGCAGTAGCACATTGTGGCTCCGCTCAGGTGGACGGCAGCAGTGGTTTCCCCGCCCAGGGCAGCGGATGCGCGGGCCCCCACGCACCGCCCTTCTAGGGCCCAGAGTGGCCTTAGCCCTGCCCAGCCCTGGCCCCAGGCGGTGGCTTCTCCTTCACACTGGGTGCACCACCACTGCGCCTGGAGAGGCAGTCTAGCACAGCCAGGGTCCCAGGCGAGGGCGGCGCCTTGGCCAGGCTGGGCAAACACAGGGTGGTGAGTCCTGGGGATCTGCCAGAGGAGCGAGCGACTGGGCCAGACCAGGTGCCGCAGGCCGGCCATGCAGGTCCTGGAGGAATGGCCTGGTGGGCAAGGGAGCGCGGTGTAGCCACCTCCGCTCAGCCAGCGGGTGGAGGTGGTGGTGGTGGTGCTGGCCGGGTGGCACTCGGGTCCATTGGCCCAGACCACAAGTAGCAGCTTGCGCGGCAGATGCTCCAGGTGGCGGCAGCGTGGCGCTGGCTCATCACCGTACCCCGCCCCACCCGGTCTGCACCCCGTGCTCCTGTGCAGCCACCCTGCGCACCCCTGGCCTAAGGATCCCACGCAACTCGCCACCGTCTCGCTCTCTCCTTGCTGAGGTCTCTGCTGCCAGAGCGCTCGGGTACAGCAGCACAGTGGCTTCCTGCCGTTCACATCCCAGGGACACTGCGCTCCAGGCTCGCGGCTGAGCCTCTGTGTCCTCGCACACCTCACTCCTCGGTGGCGGCGCTGGGGATGTGCCCGCCCGCTCAGGCCCACACCTGCTCCCAACAGCGAGAAACAGCACGTGCGCCCCCTGGCCTTCTGTTGCCCTGCCACCCCACACTCATGTCCAGCCTGCAGCCAGCCAGCACGGGGGTGGGGGCAGGAGGGTGGGGCCTCGCTCTTCGAGGCTCGCACAGGGGCTGCGCTTCTCTAAGCCCTGTCAGCCCTGGGACCCCACTTGCTTTTTCCAGTTCTCTCCACCCACAGAACATCTCCTTTATCAATTAAGATCTAATTAAAGTACCACTCCCTCAAACTATGCCCTTGCACCCCTATCTCACCCATACACTCTCCCAGCAGAACACTAATTCTAAATGACACAATCTGTCTTTATGAGTCCTGAGGCCAGTAAGTTGAGCACAGCCAAAGAAAATTACAGACTCTGGCAAAATTACAAGTGGGGTCCCAGGATGGTCGGGTGGGGGGGTGTGCCGGAAGTCCGGGAGGCATGGGTGGCCCCCCTGTGGAGTGTGCCTTCGGATGCCTCTTCCCCTCTCTTGACCAATGTCTGCATTTTTTTTTCTTCTGCTGAGGGGTCCCAGACTGTGAGAGGGTATAGGCCGGTTGAGGGATCCCCTTGAGTGCACAAATTTTTGTACACCAGGCCTCTAGTAGTATATATAGGACTCAGTACTGTACTGTCCATATTTTAAGGCACCTCACGGATAAGGGGGGACGACTGCATTCTAACACCTCACAAGGAGCCAAATGAGACAAGCTCAAGGAGGAAGAAAAACTTATGAGCAGAGTCTGGCAAACACCAGAACAGTGGTTTTTCTCTCAGGGGTGAGCAGGAGGGCCTCTGAGAAAAGTCAGGATTATAGGGGGTTCATTCAATGTCTGTTTACCTGGATGATAGTAACATGATGATTTATAGTTATTAACATTGTACAAATGTCCGAAGTATTGTTCTGTATGTCTACTATATTTCCCAATAAAATTATAAAAACTTAACCCATCATCCAAACCTAAGAAGAAAATTAAGAAATCAATGCCACTTGCAATCATATAAAAAAGAATGAGATACTTAGAAATAAACCTAATGTTGCTAAAAGAAATTAAAGAAAACACCAATAGATGTAAAGTCCTCTCATGTAAATGGATTAGCACACTTCACATTGTTAACATGCCAATACTCTCCAAAGTGATACAGATGCAGTATAATCCCTATCAAAATTCAAATGGTGTTTTCTGCAGAAACAGAAAAATCCATCCTAAAATTCATATGGAATCTCTAGGGGCTCTGAATAGCAAAAACAATCTTGAAAAAATATCAAAATTGGTGGTCTTGTACTTTCTGATTTCAAAACTTATTACAAAGCTACAGTAATCAAAACAATGTGGTAATGGCATAAAGACAGACATAAGCCAGAAATAAACCCTGGCATATACAGACAAATGATCTTCAACAATAGTGCCAAGACCGTTCAGAGAGGAAAGGACAGTCTTTTCAACAAATGATGTTGGGGAAAACTGGGTATCATATGCAAAAGGATGAAATGAGACCTTACACCATTTGTATACAAAAAGAAACTCAAACTAGATCAAAGACCTAAACATAAGAACTGAAACTAATAAAATGTAAGGAAAGAGCTTAGATTGGGTAATGATTTCTTGGCTCTGACACCAAAAGCACAGGCTACGAAAGTAACAAAATAAACTGGACTACACTGAATTTATAACTATGCATCAAATACAACCAACAGAGTGAAAAGAAATGGGAGAAAATATTTGCAAATCATCTACCTGAAAAAGGACTGATATCTAGAATATACAAAGAACTCCTGGAAATCCACAACAAAAGAACCAGCAACCCTATTTAGAAGTGGGCAAAAACTTGAGTAGACATTTCTCCAAAGAATATTTACAAATGGTCAACAAAAACATTGTGATGAAATGATGCTCACCCTCAGCAAAAGGGGGTAGAGAGAAAAGGTGATGGGGAGTTGTATAAAATTTCAGTTAAGATGAAAAATGTTCTGGAGATTGGTTCCATAATAAGGCAAATATACTTAACACTACTGAACTATATACTTAAAAATGGTTGAGATGGTAAATTTTACATTGTGTATTTTATGACACCTACATAGTTACAATAGAAGTATCAGAAATTATTTTTAAGTGGATTATAGAGCTATACATAAGCTAACACTATAAAACTCTTAGATGAAAACAGGAATAAATTTCTGTAAGCTTGGATCAAGCAGTGGTTTTCTTAGATACACCAAAAGAAAAACAGATAGGCTGAATCTCTTGATACAGATTAATTCTCAAGGTCTCTTTTTACTTTGTTGTGGCCTTCTCAGCACCTGGCAATTTTATCTTGCCAAGTCTTGAGACTTCTATCTTCTCTCTTTAGAGAGTGAAAAATAAAAACTGCCCTGTTTTCTTTTCCCTTATTCCCTCTTTTCTCGCATTCTCTTGTTAAGGGGACTTTTAACCATTTGCTCTGAAGTGTTCTTGGTTTGGGGAAGATAATGGTTTGTTGTTTATAAATAGACTACAGATTTCCCACACTATTTGACCTTGTTTTAGCTTTCTTGTCCCAGTTTACCTATTTCTTTTGCCCTGAAATTTTCCTAGCTTTTCACTGCCCAATAGCAGTATTTCTCAGGAAATTTATGTTTTCCAGAATCCCAAATTCTGGAAAAAAAATTAAAAAATTAGGAAAGAGTAGTGTAACTCTCCTGTGAGAATTAAAGGTTAACAATTAACACAGGACATTAATTACTTGATGTGAAGAATCCACTCACACAGTAGTCAGAAGCTGACTTGGGAAGTTGAAGGTTGGGACAGCATGGGACAGAAGCAATCACACTCTGATATGTTACCTTGCTTGTGATTGTTAATGCATTCAAATCCAGGTCTGCTGCTCTTGCTTTTAGAAAAAATGGCGGCGGTTTAGGCAGACGTATACAGTGCCTTGTCCCAGAGCAGATAGGGAAAGCAGCTGAAATGAGTAGCTTCCAGCCCGAATTGGCAGTGGAGATCGAGCTGGGAGACAGCCTGCAGCTGGATAAGACAGAAGACTCCTGAGAGAGATACTGCCGGCTTTTAAATCGGGACTGGTTTACGACACAGAGGAGCAGTGAATCGCAGGAAACTTCCATACTCTCCTGAATAGCTGACAAGACTAAGACGCACCAATCAGAAGAGCAGAAGAAGTGAATGACCCTCACTACTGCACATTTTTCTTTTTTTAATTTTTCTTTTTTTAAAAAAATTGTTTTTTTTTCCATTAAGAAACAATTTTTTGTCTTTTTTCCTCACTTGATTTTGTCTTTTTAATTACTGTATCTTTATTTTTAATCAATATTATTACTACTATTTTTTTTCTTTTTCTAAGAGTCATTTTATTTTATCTTTATATTATTTTGAGATTAGTGTTCTTCATTCTATTTTCAGATTTCCTATAGCATCATTTTATTATACTACAGTTTTTTATAATTTTTGGTGAGACTTTCTCGCTTTTCCTTTTTGTTTTTTGGTTGTATTTTTGGTTATTTTTTTTAATTCTGTTTCTCCTAACCTTGTTAGATGTTAATTGTTAATTGATTGATTAGTTGATGTACTCCATTCATCTCTAGGTCTTTGTAGATGTCATTTGTTGCTACTAGTAGCTATTCTATTTGAGTTTTCACCCCATACAATCTCTTCCCCCCTTCTATTTCATTCTTTTTTTATCGCTCTTACCTTTTTTTTTTTTTCTTTGCCTTCCTTTCCCCAAATTTGTTCTGGCACTCCCTTTCTCCTTTCTTTTCTTCTTTTTCTTTTTCTTTTTTTTTTTTTACCCCCTAACTCTCTTTTCTATGGTGGTAACCGTTAGTGGGTTATAAGTATCATGAATACATTTGGGTTCACATCCTTGTGCATTGTGCCTTGCTGTGTTCTATTTTGTGCCTTTAAATCAACATAGGAGAGAAAAAACTATATAACCAGATACCCAGAGAAGATAGATCATGGGAAGACAAAGAAACAGCCTGCATATGAAAGAAAAACAGGCATCACCAGAAAGGGAAGTAAATGAAATGGAAGCAAGCAACTTGTCGGAGAAAGAATTCAGGGAAATGGTCATAAGGTGGATGAAAAGAATGGAAGACAAATTTGACAGTATGTGTAAGAACCAAGAGGAAATGAAGAAAACCCAAGAGGAAATGAAGAAGAACCAAGAAGAAATGAAAAATGACATCACTGCTATGAAGAACTCAATAGAAAGCATCAAGAGTAGACTAGAAGAAGCAGAAGACCGCGTCAGTGAGCTAGAAGACAAGGTAGAAAAAAATACCCAAGTAGAGCAGCGCCTAGAAAAAAGAATTAAAAAGCAGGAGGAGAGCCTAAGAGAACTTTGGGACAACACAAAACGAAACAAACATACGCATAATAGGGGTGCCAGAAGGAAAGGAAACTGAGCAAGGAATAGAAAACTTGTTTGAAGAAATAATGACAGAAAACTTCCCTGAAATAGGGAAGAAAAAAACCCACGCAAATCCAAGAAGCCCCCAGAGTTCCAATCAAAATGAACCCCAAAAGACCAACGCCAAGGCACATTATAATTAAACTAGGGGCCCAGTGCACAAAAATTTGTGCACTCGGGGTGGAGGGAGTCCCTCAGCCCGGCCTGTGCCCTCTCACAGTCTGGGACCCCTCAGTGGATATCCTATGATGGCCCCAGTCTGCCAGGCACCTTCTGTGTGTGTGTGTGTGTGTGTGTGTGTGTGTGTGTGTGTGTGACCACTGGGGACCTGCCCCCAGCCACATCTGAGGCTCAGAGCAGTCCTCCTGTGTGTGTCTACCTGCTGGGGGCCTGCCCCTAGGCACACCGTGGAGGCTTGGAGCAGGCACCCCCTCTATGATGATCTCTCAGACTCTTGCCCTCCCCTGCATGTTGTTCTC